>VYWZ01000708.1:0-39277 GCA_008711595.1 Fusarium xyrophilum | reverse complement strand
ACAACACAAGATAGCTTCAATTAATAGAAAATACTAATATGAATAGCCTGACTTCCTCATGCAATTACAGATTTGGGGGGACCGGTGCAGATGTCACGTGCTAATAGATGCACAGGCCCCGGTGAAGGCTTGGGTCCCCACCCACCCCCGCCATTTGACGTAATCCCGAGCCTCCACTAACATTAACACCAACCTTACCTTACTTCTCCAATAACCCCATCCCAAACTTCTACAATGTCACGCAAAGGCGTAGGCCTTGCGGCCTTTGACCGCTCACGTCTCACATCCGCACAATTCGCATCTCATGGCTCCTCCCTACGCGCCAACAACGCCCAAGCTCTCGAAACACAGCTCGCCGTGTTCCGCTCTCTCCTCCAGCAGTTCGCAAACACACACGCTCGCGATATCCGCTCCGATCCCGCTTTTCGTGCCCAATTTGCTCGCATGTGCGCTGCCATCGGCGTAGATCCACTAGCGAGTAGCAATAGTAACAGTAGCTCCGATGGAAGCTCCATATGGGCCCAGTTACTCGGAAAGACGGTCAACGATTTCTACTTTGAGCTCGCTGTGAGGATTGTTGAGGTTTGCGGCGCCACACGCGGGGAGAACGGAGGGCTTATCGGCCTAGCGGAGCTGAGAGAGCGGGTTGCCGCAGGACGTATGGATGGCGCTGATCCCATTGCTGACGATGATGTCCGGCGCGCTGTACAGACGCTTGCTCCGCTAGGCGGTGCGTATGCTGTCGTGCGTGTAGGTCGAAAGGAGTATGTGCGGAGTGTACCCCGTGAACTCAACGATGACCAAGTCTCGGTCGTTGAGGCCGCCCAAGTCTTGGGTTATGTGAGCGTCAGTATGCTGAGGGACAACCTGGGCTGGGATAGGGCGCGCGCCCGAACCGTGATAGACGATCTCGTTGCAGGCGGCATGCTGTGGGTTGATAAGCAGACAAAGGGCGAGTGGGAATATTGGAGCCCTGGATTTATGGCCGAGACTGCTGCTCCGGATCAAGGCGATTGAAGCACTCTAAGGCACTGACTTCTCCCTTCTACGGAGTGTCTTGAAACGCGGCAGGCTATACGACAATTGTGGCAAAGCAGAAGCCCCGACCGCAAGACAAAGCAAGAGTGCTTGAAACTCATGAGGTGCCTGTCTCATTTTGGTCCCTCTTGCAGTCAGACTACCAGACTTGTTCATCGAGCTTTCATCACTCACCTCGCATGCCATGGTGAGTTGCACAGCCAAGGGGCATTTCGCGTCTGCAAATAGTCCCGGCTCAGCAGCCCGAAGCCACCATCAAGAGTTTCCAGGCATCATGTCATACGGGAGATGCGAAGAACTCTTCCGAAATGATAGGCCCCAAGGCCTTTCGCTAAAAGTTTTGCTTGTAGACAGATGTCACTCACGTATCAGAGTTCTTCTTACATATCCTCAAATTAGGCTCCAACAGGCCAACCAGGTAACTCTACTATAGAAGGTGTATAAAGAAGATAAAAATACTAGTTCATTTCATTAACCAGCAACTCGCACATACAAACATACACATCTTACCACTTCCCCTCCACATTACCCTTATCCCTGACCAGAATTTCTCTTGTAGATACATATTCAACAGTCTGAGTTCGGGACGGGCACCGGTCCAACTCACCCCCTCATCTCGGGTATATACTTGTCAAGCGACACGACCCATCCGAGCATGGGTTTCGACATCATCCACCCATCGCCGAGAAGTCAAGGTTGGTTCACTCCTTTCGTCACTAGGTTTCCCTCCTCTTTAGATACTTTAACCGTTCCTGATGCCATCTTGCACCTGGCTTCATTGGCGTGGCTGAGCTCGGATCGGCGCTTGAGATGGAGTCGCTTAGTAGGGAGGGTTGGGACCACCCATGCCAGGAGGAGGGTAGTCATCGGGGCGGCCTGGTCGCATGTCACCAGCGTTGGATCGACGGTCGTCACCGAAGTGCTTCTTGCGGAGAGCTGCGAGACGCTTCTTCTTGGTGATGGTGTTGATGTAGGTGCCGATGATGAAGGACACAATGTTGAAGAAGGGGACCCAGAGCTGGTCAGGGAGGAACTTCTGAGCGAAAGCCAGGCAGACAGGCGAGGTGATCCACGAGACCCGCATCACTTTCCAGAAGCCGACCTTGACGGTAGCACGAACCTGATGGTAGGTGCGAGCGCCGGCGATGAGAGCCATAGCAACAAGGTAGACGCTGTTCTGGATAGGAGCAATCTAGGGGTTGTGTTAGCGACTGATGATACAAAACTGGGTCCTTCAAATCTCGCTCAAGTTGCGTTCCCAAGTTTTCTCCGAACATGAGCGTACTTCAAACGTCTCGCCTGCAACTTGATCGTACAGACTTGTTCAGTCAAACCATCGACCTCTACCTCCACATGCGCGACAATCAAGGAATGCTGTTTATAAACTTACAATGAGGTTGCTGACAAGAATCTGCAGAATCTTGGCGCGCAGGCTGGTGCGGCCCTTGAAAGCCTTCTGGAGCGTCCAGATGAGGAAATGACCCAGAGGAGCGCTGATGAGAGCACCATATGCGGCCATCTTGGGAACACGAGCAGTGAAGTAGTTGCCGTGCTTGTTGCGGTCCTTGGCGAGCCATGAAGCGACGAGCTCCTGTGTGCCAGCAAGAGTACCAGCGGTGAGCATCTTGGTGCGCAGAGGATTGTCCTCAAGCTCTTTGATGTAAGCCTATCAGGTCGTCAGTCATGATCAATGTTGTTTTCCTCTAGGATCTTGCAGAGCCACAGCATCATCGCTTGGGGGAGCAGCTCATGCGCATTCTAGCTTCCGGCATCCTGAGCAGGTAGGGTCGGGTCTCCAACGTACCGCCAGATAACCCTTGGTACCAGCATTCTTCATACCACCGGTCAAAGCTGTACCGATCACAGCAGAGACGGGGTGGTGACCCTTTGTGCCGGGAATCTTGCCAGCCTCGGCCTGGTCAAGCATGTCGCCCATCTTTTCAGTGGCATCGTGGATCTTTTCCGACACCTTGGTGACGGTTTCACTCTTGAAGTCAACCATGCTTGCTATTATTCGACTATATGGCGGTGATGGTCAAGAGTATGATTAAGTGAGAAGCGCGTTCTAGTTCGAGGTCCAGATAAGAATATTATTTTGATCCGACTCAGGGTAAACTGCTCCAGGTTGAATGATGCCCTTGTTCTGCTGGATCTTGGTTCGTGCTCACGGCGCGCTATGTCCTTCGTCGTCGTCGTGATCGTCGTCGTCGGATGTTATCGTCAAAGTCAACACGGCCGCGACGGCGTCATCAACGGGTCGAGTCAAGGGTCAGACGCGCAAGAGAGGCTTTGAACGAAGTGTCAGTGAGCACGTCCAATGCTAACAGGTAGAGTCTAACGATCGCGGATCGTTATTGACATGGGGATGAGGGAATGTTCGCGCTCGCTCAACAACAGCAGCTGGACATGGCAATGGATTACAGGAGAGAAGACTCGACAAGATGGTGAGAGAATCTTGTCAGGCAAGGATTGAGGTGGGTCAGGGCCAATTGAGGTTCTCGTGAGGTATCTAGCCAATGGCTTTGTTTACTCGAGCAACGAGACCAAGGCCAGAGAGGTTGAGGGAAGGACTGCAAGTCAATGATGACGGGTGATGTGATGGAAGGTGATGGATGCTGTTGTTGTTGACGTGGAGATGGAGCTCATCCCGGTCCAGGGTAATCGGAACAGAGAGGAAAGGAAGAAAATAAACTTACAAGCGCCGGTGCCGAAGGATGATGATGATGGTGGTGATGATGATAAGTTGAAGATGGTGAGATGGGGGAGACAGACGTGGAAGTGAGTGGAGCGTAGGTAGCGGTTGGGTTGGGTTGGGTTGGTGTTGGTGTGTTGATTTGTCTGTCTCAGGCCTTGGGTGCTAAAAGGATGGATGGAGGTGACCGATCTGGGGGGAGCCTTGGGGGCAGGAGGAGTGCGTGCGTGCTGAACTGGGCTGGAGTGGACTTCAAGTCAAGTCAAGTCAAGTCAAGCTCAGCTCACTCCAGACGCTTGAGCTGCAGCAAGACAGGGGCAACGTCCAAGAACGGTGGCTGGGAGAAGTAGAGTTGGGGTACCGTTGTAGCATGGCTCAAGCCTAGAAAATACTCAAGCGGTACTCTGTACATTGAATCTGCCCAGTCCACAATGCCTCGGCCCGCTGTAAGTAAAAACAATCGAGCCAACCAAATCTCTCAAAACAAAACAGTGCTCACCCATGGTAAAACGGATGCCTCCATTCGGCAGCTTCAGGTACCGCGGCTCCAGCTCCCAAATTGGCGAGCTTGCGTGCTGACATCCACTCAGAACCCACCAGCGTCCTCTTATGTACAGCAACCTAGCCCGCTCCATGGAGCTCCCCAGGCCTTGAATGGTTATTTCAGCCACAAGTACTCCGTAAACGTCGTCTTCTTTTCTTCCTCTAGACCTCGGTCTCCAATATCCTCTACCCATCTATCTACAAACATGAATGAACAGCTTCGTGTACCATCAGCATCACCCGTATCCTCACTCGCTTGTTCTGCACGACACCACATGAAACTACCGACTTGGCCTGGCCTAACCTCCTTAGCCTCTTCGGTAATCATGGCCGGGACGTGTTGAGAAAAGAGTGGCTGGGTCAATCACTTTGCATACACAGAGCCATACACACATACACTCACTCCATCCATACAGGGATCCCTTCACGTGAAAGTGGCTCCTCCGACATCCTGAATCTTCTCGCTACAAATGATGTTTGTGTATATATATGTATGCAAATACTTCTTATCAACAGAGGCGCCGTCTGTAAAACTAGGTCCCAAGGATATGTCAAAATGCCCAAAGCACGGCCCGAGGATTCGATTCATGCCAATCCTCGCTCAATCAAAAAGTCGTGCCCTTCAAACGCCTATACCTAACACAACGGACTGTCTTCATGGACGTGTCCAGAACCAGCAATCCATATTCCCCTAGATAGTCAAGTCGTTCAACGAACCAAGAATGAGATCTCCTCTTCATACAGAGCTAGGCCTCTGGCCCAGCTGTTAAAGCCAACGATGTACTCAAAACGCCCTCGTGCTTCGATATGCCGTTTCATACTGAGCCGCGAAGCCGTTGCTTTCTAGCCAACCAGTCCCCGAGCATATTGTCAAGCTGCTGTACATGTGTCAGTATTGTCGCGGAATAATGTATGCCAAATGAGGCGACGATGAAAATACTCACAGTGGTAATTTCCGCTAGCTTAGCGTTCTGTTCTCTAAACATACCACTGACTACCGGGTGATCTTTGCTAACAGGTTCCACGTCTGTCTTGTCGTACACGACCATGAGAAGATCCCGAACGTGCTCACCATCGTCAAAGAAGGCACGAAGCTTCTCGTCATCCCAACCAGGTTCTTTGGCACTTTTTGTTGAGCTACTATCCTTAGTTGTCTCGTCACCAGGCATGAGCTCTGGTGACGGTACATCGGAGGACGAGCGACCTTCTTGGGAAGACGTGTCGATTTCCAGCGCTGGTGGCCGTGTTGTGATGACAGGTGACACCTGCACCGGTGATTCTGACAGACGATCCTTCTGGCCTTGGCCTGCCGCTGTGGATGCGTTCGGCTTGGCGGTTGCATCGAAGCTATCAGGGAACGCCCCTGGCAGTTGTGGCCGTAGTCCACCCTCGAGCTTCTTCTCGACGGGTTGCTCTGGTGTCGTTCGGTTCGTAGGCTGAGACACATCATCCTCGTCGGAGCTTGACAGTTCATCCAGATCCATCAATGGTCGAGGCTTGACTTTCCTGGTTGCCCTAGGCTCGCCTCCTGTGCTTGCGCTGCGGCCCAACGCCCTCGCCAATGCCTTCGTATCGTCGTGTTGTGCAGCGGCTGATGAGGAACGTACCTTGACCGAATCCCCACCACTTTGTGAATTTGATGGCACTTCATGTGTCTCCTGTGTCTCGGGGTTGACAATCCGCATCGACGCTGGTGGCACGTTGGACACATCGTTGACCCGAGACTCGGCCAGATAAGCTGCTAGTTCCATGGTCGACGAGGTCTCCCCGCCCTTGTCAGGAGATGCTTCAGTTCGTGGGAGCTGCTTTTGAAGTTTGCTTGTACTCCGTTGCGGTTGTCTATCAGGCGACGCGACCTCCTCAATTGACTCGCTGTCCCGAGGCTCCGATACGATATCCATAGAGCGCTTGCCAAAAGATTCGTCATCGTCGTCAACCGACTTCTTTCTGTCCTTTCTGGAAAAGAAACTTCGGATGGCACTTGGCTTCTTTTCCTTCTCTTTCCGAGACTTATCTTGGTGCTTCTTCTTCTCCTTGTCGGACATGAGCTCCTTGTCCAGCTTATCAAGACTTCCCCTGGACTTGATATCCTTGGTTGTTGAGTCCTGAGATGGCCGAGGTTGGTTGTCGTCTCGTAGTAAATTGGGCGTGAGAGTGATCTTCTTGGTCTCGACTGTCTCATCTCTAAAGAAAGAGTCGGTGTTTCTGACGGTACCATTGCGGGATCTGCTGGGACCTTCCTGTTTGTTGTCGAATAGTATTTCCTCACTGCTTCTCGTCTCATCTTCCTCTTCCACAGTGTCAACCTTTGACGGCTCCATAGCCATTTTAACTTCTTTATTTGAACGGGGCTTCAGAGGCTCAACCCTGGCGCTCTCCTCTGATGAATCATCTTCTACGATCGATATTGTTGAAGCTGGATCTCGTTCTTTCTTTTGTTCTTGTTGTTCATGTTGCTTGGCGGTAGTGGTCGAGCCGGCAAACAAGTCGTCCAAGTCTTCTTCGTCGGACGAGTAGTCGTCGATTTCAGCGTAGTCGTGGTACGTAGGGGAAGTGAATGTGACCGTTTTGCGTCCAAATCTAATTGGCGATTTGAATGTTTGTTGCTTCTTCTCCGCTGTATCCCCCAACATAGTTGCAGAGAGCTGTATTGGGTTTTAGTAACAAGTTTGAGTTAAAAAAAAAAAAAAAAACGACGTCAATTTACGTACATCGACATTCCTGTGTTTATTCAGACGTGCTAGACGTTCCGTTGGCGTTTCAATATGCTCTGCAGGTAGATATCCTGGTATTTCGTTAGTCACTGGCCAGTGGAGGTGGAAATCTTTGTACTTACCAATGCTGCTGTCTTTAACAACCCTGACTAGCCACCAGTAGCTGTTGCTATCGTCTAGCAAAACCATAGTGTCACCTTTGGTTGCATTTGCTTGACCTTCAACCGTAGCTACGAAAGTGTGAAGGGCGTAAACGAATTCGAAATCAATGTCCTCTATGTCTTGTAAGCACTCAACCGCCCACCCGGAGTCAATGAAATTGGAGTCGTCAGGAATGGAGAGTGCAGAATCATCGTCTTCAAAAGATTCTTCGTAGGGAACAGTAAGCGCGGGATCGAAGTCGGGGCTTTCGTCGTCGTCAAAGTCCGAATCGGATAGATCCAGCATTGGATCACAGTCATAGAAAATGTCCTGCTCTCTGTTATCGGCTACGGTGCTCTTTCCTCCAATACTCAATCCTTCAGCAGAAGGATGCTAGCCTTCATTACTGCTGGACCTAGCCCGTGGTTCAACTTCTTCAAACGTTTCGTGAAATTCGGCCGTCGAATTGGACGTTGTCCAACTATCGTCGGTTTCGGGTTCGGCGTCGTTATTATGCTCGTCGCGGCCGTTATACTCACCATGAAGACGATGGTTCCGGACTTTCGTGAGTAATGCTCGTGGAAGCTGCGCAATTGCGCATGGACTGGGTACGCAGTCGGGGGGTTCGGGACATGGCGAGCAAACTCTGGTGCCGCTTGAACCAGAGATACTGGGAGTACTACTCCTCGGCGAAGGTAGGGAAGAGACACGGCGTGGCCATGCCGCAGGGGTAGCGACGGGGTAGCACCCACCATCTTCAATCGAAGGCGAACTTGAGATCTTATCCATCATGTCGTCATCGAGGTCATCGTCGCCGTCGAGCTCGCCCTCGTCCGAAGACGAGACGCCTCCATTTTGCGCAATTGCCAGTGCATCTTCTTGGTTCATATTGCTATTGTTGTCGCGTGCGCCCTGTGCGCGAGTATTCCCACTTGTAGAGTTGGCGACAAGTTCGTCTGCAAAGGAATCAATTTCGTCGAGACTGTTGCGATTGTCGAGAGAAACTCTTGGAGAGCGTCGCTGTTCGTCTGCAACGTCGTGTGTGACCTCACGAATAGTCTCAGCTTGGTGGGGACCTAGGGAGTTGGCGTTGCCGCCCAGGCGTGGGCTCTTCGAGTGGTCCTGAGCGGATGGAGAGTGATGATCTTGGAGATCGATGGTATCTGCGATCGGTGGAAAGTTTCGTCAACGTCAGTTTGTGGTGTCGTCAAAAGAAGCTTGTGAACACAAGGAATGAGAAAGCAGAGGACTAAGTCGAGTGGTTGGAATGTATCGCGACACGCAGCGACCCCGGAGAGCAACACAAAGGTTCGAGCTTGGACAGTGACCAGGGGCAAGGGTAGACGAAAGTACGATGAAACGTAAAAGAAAAAGAAAGTAATAAAAAAAGAATGGGCAAGGGAGAAGTTGGCCGAAGGTCTACTTCAGGGGTTCCATGTGGTTGAATAGACGAGGTTTGTATAAAGGGGCCAGGGGGAAGAAAGTTGTACTGTAAGAGGGACCGACGAGGCGATGCGCCCCAATCGCAAATCAAAAAGGCTGAGATTCCGGGTGACATTGGCGTTGGCATCTCGTTCCAAGTGTGAAAGGCAGGGCAAGACAGCAAAAGGCAAAACACTAGGCACATACCGGCTCTGACGATCGATGGTCGTGTCATTTTGACGGGTAACTAGAAACGACGAGTGAGGCCGTCAACAACAAGTCACTCTGCTCCGACTACAGCTGTCCCTGAAGGCGCAAGGCACCAAAAGATGGGAGATGCTTGACCCCTGGCGCCAGAGAAGCGCCGTCTCAGTTTTTTATTTCAAACTCGGGTGTTGGATGCTGACGGCTGGGGGCCGGGTTTTTTTGTTGCCTGTCTACAGTACAGTATGTATGCCGTTGTGTGAGCAGCGGGCGGTAGATCCTTGCGAGGATGTGCTCGTCCAACTCAGAGGTGCCTGATTGTTTTGTTTGTTTATTTGCTTGCTTCGGTCGTTGGGGGCGTTGCAATATCAGGCTTTCGGTCGTGGTTACTCGACTGGATTTGGTGTCGCTCAGCGTGGTGAACAAGGTTGCGCCCGTAAAAGTCAATCGATCAACCGATATGCCCAGTGGCCAGCCACGGGCTCGTCCGACCTGAAGCTGCTTCTGCGCAAGTGAGTGGGAATGGATCTCTGGGTGTCGAAAAGCTGGAGAGAACGAGCGACGATCTTTGTTCCGTGTCTGTTGTGTGGGAAAAGGACGGCGTAGCAGTACTCCGTACTGTAGGTAGTAGTAGTAGTAGTAATAATAATAAAGTGAACTGGCCCAAGTTTCGTTTCCTAGCGGGACCTTGGCCGGGCACCAAAAAAGAGTGACTCCACTGCCGCAGTGAAACTACCACTGATACTGTCACTGTCAGGCAGGCACCTCTATTGGTGTGGTCACTGATCTAAGAGGAACAGATCCAACGTTTTCTGCCCTAACAATCCCTCTAGAGTCCTTTAGCCAATTTTCAGTCTCCTATATTCTAACCACGTAAGGCCAGATGCCAAAGCCCCTAATGCACTTTGTTTATCGCTGACGGATGGTTGATGTTAGTTAGTGCGGACGGGGACGAGCCCGTTGAATGGAGCGTCACCCGTTTCAGATAACTCGTCCATCCAGTTTGAAAGCAGCTCGATAATCGAGTGCAAAAAGATCTCCTACACGGAAACAACAGCGGAGGCTGCGGTTTAATGGCCGGTCTATTAGATCATCATTGGGGCCAAGACGGGAGAGAACGATGAATGGAAGCAAAAGAAAAGAAGAGCGCGTGATGAGAAGACGATACTGGTAACAGAGTCTCTCTTTTCCACTCCATGACTCTCCCTTTGAGGGCTGAAGCAGTCAGAGTAAAGGACCATGATGCGAGCTGCAGCATTGATTGAGAGTTGAGCTAACGCTGAACGGAGTCATGCAACGCACTGTGATGCTTAACCCATTGACAGTGCTTTTGTTTTATTTACATTGATTACACATCACTTCCACTCCATTGAAGATCTTATACACAGTCTCTTGTGGTGGCATTTTACCTCGCGCCGATTCCGTGACAAAGACGGGATGGAGCGTGTTTCCCATTAAAACCCCTGAATGATTAGCGTTTCCATGAAACCGTAAACTTTGGCTCTAACGCAACCCGGGAATCGTTCAGGGCCACCCGCGTCTCGGCAGGGCCTTTGAAACGCTGAAACGTCCACACGCCAAATGGGTCTTGGTCCTCAGGGGAACGTCTTGATTGGCTGTGAGTAAATGTTCCCGTCTCTTTTTCCAGCTGCAATCCACTTTATGAAAATAAGACAGTCACTCCTTCGATTGACTTTTCAACGTCACTGAAATTATGTAATTAAATGTCACGATGCACCCGAGTTCGCCTATTTGATGCTTACTCAATTACCAGGTCGATACTCTGTGTGGTAGTCACTGTAACCCTCAGTGGCCTCAAAATCACCTCTGGTGTCTGTTGTCTGTAACCTCACATGTCCGAGTCAACCACACACCATGAGGTATGCAGTGCAATTACCCAGCATACCATTGGATTACACCACAATACCGTCTTGCAGAGGAAATAGCCACTCGTCTCTTATCATATACTTATCTACCAAATCGTCCACCTATACAACAACTCAGCCATACAGCCTCTGCCACGATAAACTCATTGTGCATATGAGGAGGCCATGATACGACCTCACGCATATATCTGCATGCAGCTTGTTGCCCCGCCAACGAGCTATCAACATGAAATCAAGCTGTCTATACATGATACGAGATAATGCCATGCATCTCATGTACCAGTTATCTATTTCCACCACACGCAGAACGGCTGATAGATCTTGTTGAGCAATCAGATCTCCAAGTCGTTCAGCAATTCTCCTGAGACAACGCAACAGCAGAAGCAACCAGAAACGGCACAAGTTTCACCGGATGAACTCATCAAGTAAAGTCACTGACGTGGGAAATCGATTGTGAACTTCAAAATCTTGATCAATATCGACTACATAAACATAGTCTTTTTTTACTTTTCTTTAACCTTGACCCATTCATTAGGCCCGTGCCAGGGCCGTCCCAAATATGGCAAACACACCGTGGCAATGCTCATCTCTCATCGAAGAAACAAATAATGCTATGCTTGTAAACAAATCAAATCATACGCTTCAACACCGTTCCATGCAACCAACTTTTTAGTTGGCGATCTGGGCCATACGCTTAGACATACTGTTGCAATAGTTAGCATATGTTCTGGTATCATGGTGTCATGGGTTACACTTACAAGTCGTAGAAGGCAAACTGGCTGGGGCTGCTGCCGAACTCGTACACGAATCGACTGGCAAGGTAGGAGCCGAAGATGCTTCGGAGGTAAGAGTCGGGGATGCGAGCGATCAAGGTGTCGAGGCCAATCTTCCCGAGGAGAAGACGGGGCAGAGCATCTTGAAGGACAGATCGGCGGATCTTCTCGTTGTCCCAGAGGTCGGAGTGCTGAAGCTTCTCATCGAGATCGGTAATGGCAACGGAGAGCTTGTCGGAGAGAATAGATCGGGGAGTTCCGGTCTGCTCGTGCTCGCGCCAGATAGCCTCAAACTCCAGACGGGCGTTCTCCTGAATCTTGAGCTGAACCTGCTTGACGTAGTCCTGGTAGAACTGAGGAGCCTCGCCCTGGGCGTTGTGGCACATGTTCTCAACGAAGCCCTCGTCGTCGAAGGACAGAGAAGCAAGAACCTCAAGGGAGGACGACGTCACACCACCCTTGTTGGCAGAGGCATCCTTGTAGAGGATGCAGCCAGCAGCCTCGAGGCGAAGCTTAGCCTCCTGAGTAATGAAGAGGTTGGCTCCCTCAACGAGGTAAGGGATGATGCACTTTCCATCCTTGATGAGACGGTTGACCGAGATGAGGTCAATGGAGGCGGGACGACCACCACAAGGGACGAAGCAGTCGACACTGCCAGTGTCACGGAGGTGGAAGGTGTTACGGAATGATGTACCGTTGTTGATAACCTCACCATCGGGGAGAGTGATGTTGACGTCGTCGCACAGGACTCGGTAACCCTCGGGCGACAGCTTGGAAACATCGTACTCGATGATCATCTTGCGGCCGTTGGCAAGGCGCAGAAGCTCGTCACGGTCGAGACCGTTGGGGTCAGCAAGAACTCCAGAGCCATCGACAATGGCAGTGTACTTCTCGTTGCCAAGCTTGATCTCGTTGCTGCCCAGATCACCATCGGGGCCACCAGTCTGCATCTTGCGGATGGTAGAGGGGTCAAGCTCGAGCTTTCGGTAGATACCCTTGACGTACTCACGAACGGACAAAGTGGTCATGCCGTAGGTGTCGTGAGGAATACCACCAAGCTTGGGAGACTTGCCAGTGAAGAAGGACTTCCACCAGGGGGCGCCACGGGATCGAGCGTGCTCAGTAGCCCAGTCGACCAGCTCAGCAGTGTTCTCATCGGGGCCCATGAAGATGATCTCCTCCTTGCCGTAGAGGTCGACAATAGGGTTCTTGATACCAGGGGTCTCGGCGGGTAGAAGAAGATCAAGGATACTATCAATGTACTTCTCGAAAGCCTCACGAGCACGGTTCTGCTGCTTGGGATCCAATAGAATGACACCCTTGGAGCCACCCTCGGGAATGTCCTTGTTCTTGCGCTGCTGTGTGCTGGCAAGACCGTAGTTCTCATCGAAGATGCTGCGGGCGTTGATGCCATAAGCCTCCTTGTTGCGAGACTTGACGATTCGGATACCACCACGAGAGATATCCTTGAATCGGAGGTGGAAACCTCGAGACTCAGAGCTGATGACGAGGAACATGCCGTAGAGGGGCTTGGGGTACTCGACCTCGGGGAGGAAAGAGGGGTCAAGACGGAAGCTCAGAGCGACCTTGGTAGGGGTGAAGTAGTTGGTCTTGAGGATGGCGTTGTTGAAGACACGGAAAGCAGTGAGAACCATCTCATCGTGCTCGTTGTTGACGTTCTTGGCGATCTTGTCCTTGAGAGCGTCGTCGGAGAGAATCTCGACGGACAGGCTGGAGGAGACAACCTTCACGGGATCCTCCTGGTCCTTAACAAGGTGGATGTTGGCGAAAGAAGCGTAAAGAGCACGAACGAGACCGGGGTAGTTCTGAATAATCTCATAGATGTACTCAGGGGTAAAGGTCTCAGAACGGAGACGGCGCTTCAGGTTAGAAAGGAGGGCCTGCTGAGCGTTGTTCTTAACATCCAGAAGCTCGGCAAGAGTAGAGTACTCTGGCCCCAATCGGTTCAGGAAGTGCTGAACGAAGACCCAAGCGGAGTGGGCGTAGACGGATTCCTGAAGACTGAGCTGTCCATCGAGGAAATGGTTGTGGAACTTGTTGTGGGGAAGACAGTAGAGGAGAGAAACCTCCTTAGAAATCTGGTCAATGGACTCCTCAAGAGAAGGGAACTGACCACTGCTCTCGACGGTGTCAGAAGCAGGTCGGAGGTAGACACTCATGACGGTGGTGCCGTTGGAGAACTGCTCGAGGTACTTTCGAGATGAGGTGACGCCATAGTAGTGGTAAAGGTCACTGAGGGCAGAGAAAAGACCCTGGGCAGAGCGAGAGCGGAAAGCAACGACCATTCGCTTCTCGTCGGTGTTCTCAATATCGAAGACCTCGATGACGGGACCAGCTCGGTTGACGGCGAGCTCAATGATGTCCTGGTAGATTTGCTTGGTGTTGTCAGTGGCCTTGCGGAGGAAACCGTTGTCGGCAATGAGCTCGAGGTTGGTCTCCTTGGGGTCGGTGTGCTCAGGAGGAGTAGCAAACTGGCACTGATAGACGAAGTAGCATCGGAGAGTAGCCTTGGAGCTGGGGCTCACAACAGCGGGAGATCGGAAAGTCTCAACGCGGTACTTGCTGGAGCCGGGATGATCAATGTACTTGGCCTCAAGGCGTTCCTCATAGCGAGGACCAGCAGTGTTGGTCTTGCCAGCAACGCTGGTGTCAATGTAGATGGCATGGTCGTTGGCCTCCATATCCAGTCGGATCTCCTCCTGCTTATCCTCGCGAGCGAAGGAAGCGACCTTAGCGGCATACAGAGAGGTGATGTGGCTAGAGATGACATCGGGGGTCTCAAGCTCGAAGTAGACATCGTCGATGCCAAGCTTCTCGTAGAACCACTCGATCTGCTCATCAATCTGGGGCTCAGGGACGAAGCCAGCAGCTGAGATGATATACTTCACAGTCTTCTTCTGCTCAGGCTTGCCAGTGAACTCCGGGGCAATGTAGCCAACGGTGGCAGATCGCAGAATGCGGTGGCCATTGCCGCCGTTGCCATTTTGCAGAGGAACGGAGAAGTGAGTAGGCTGGGGAGAAGGACCACGGCTGGCCTCAACGGCCTTGACGTTAGCCACGGGGTTGGCGGAGATGGCAGTCATGTTGGATTCCTGATACGGATCTGTGTAATCAGGGAAAGTCTGAGAGGGCAGCATGTTAGTGGGCGATTCTGTTATAGACGCCATCTTGGCAAAATGCCTAGATGTAGAGTGAAGTTTGGTGGTGTGAACGCAGGATGAGAAAACGAAACAATGGAAAGCAGCGGATGGATGAATGGGATGGAGACGAGATGAACCAGCTGCGAGTCTCTTATATAGACAGTTGGGCTCAAGCAAACAAGGAAGCCTGAAGATAACAGTGTTCGCCTATCGTCACCGCTGTAGCCAGCTCAACCAGAGTTTCGGTCAGAGCTCGTGACTCAATGTGAACTAAGGAGGGCTGCTGACCCAGAGGCTGCCCTACGCCCGTGAAGGCCAAACCTACTCAATGATCTAGTGATCATGGGTATTGAGCCCATCCCGGGAGGCTCATTCCAGGTCCTGTCCGGGGCGTCCATGCTCTCGCACGCACTGGACGCCACTAGATCGTGGACCTGAAAATACACTGCAGATGTTGGGGCAGGGCCTGGGGCTGTTTGCAGCACCGCATGCGAACCGCTCAGCTCGCTGGGGAGCTTATCTCTGATACGGAGCACCAGAATCCCGGTGTAAGCCGCCCAGGCCGGCTCTCGCATTCTCGCCATTGGGTAGTAGAGATCAGGGGGGAAGCCAATCAACGGGGCCATTGATTCGCGATAAGGGCAAAATGACGAAGGGGTAGTGTAGTGGGCAGTGCTGTAGTCAGATAAGACTTATCCGCTACCTACCGGCTGGAGTTTGTGACGATCAATTCGTTTCGTCACTCAAGATAAGATAATTCTAGGTCGGTAATGCCGAGCTTATAGCGGGGGCCTTCTAAAAGAGGATGACGAGAGGAAGTTATTCAGAAGAATAACAACAAGATCGTCGTAAAAGGGTTGGGTTCTCAGATGAGAGGAGGGTTGGTTAGAGTTCTGACAGCAGGTTAGCTGCCAACCTCAGCAGGCGTTTTGACTCGGGGTGCACGAACTCAGCGCAGCCATCCGTCAGCCCTGTCGTAAATAGAAACTGAAGACGCTATGTCTAGAACAAGAGATAACAAGAGCTCTCTTGATGCGTCGAGGTTGGTTTGAGATGACGAGGTTCAAAGCTCAAGCCAGGACAGGGAATATGAATCTCTAAATAAAGACGAGGTAGGGAGTGATAAGGGGTTCAAGGTAATAGATAGAAGAAGGCTTCTTTATGTGAGGAGAAGCACATGCAGAATGCAAAAGGTGAACAAAAAGGTTTGAGGTCAAGTGACTTATCTCTCCAACTTTTGAAGCCAAAAGATGTTGGGACTGGCGATGGAAGCTTTATATACCGTCCGTGTCTAAGTGTCTCTCAACGACGACCCAGAAGTCTACGATGGTACAAACTACCTCCCAGTCCTTTGCAATGGGGTACGTACCAGCATGAATGTCTCCGTTGACTCCAAACCTGTCGACATATTGCCTTCTCTTACACCGTCTCGCCTGTAGGTACCGAGTAAAAGTTGTCACGCTGCCATAAAAAAACCACATCCCTTGCCAGGTCCTGGTCTTCCGCTCACCTTGAACACACACCCCCTTCCCGCTTGTGGGGCAGACCTTGCTGGGAATTTGCTGGGGCATGAGGCCCGGCGGGTGTTTCTTTTGGGGTACGTGTTTGTTTTCGCCTCTGATTTGCACCGAGCAGACCGGAGGAAAAGTGCACTGGTCAGCAATAGACACAGCGGATGACCCCCGCCACAACTCTCTTCGGCTTACTTACTCTGTACTCTGTACTCCGTACAGCACAGGAACATGCAGCACACTCACAGAGCTCACGATTTGCCCGGGCAGTCCCTTGGTTCGATTTCCTCACATTTCACTTGGCAATCAGCAAAGCAGAAACTTGGCATACACAAGAAGAGATAGGGGCATCCAGATAATAAAAATCACCGGCCCGGTCGTCCTGAGGCCTCTCCTCTCCTCTTCAATCGGTACTTGCTCGCTACTGTACTGTACCACTACCACCCCTCCTGCAGCGGAGCCCAGTCCAGCCCAGCCAAGCCCGCCAGAAGAGTCGAGAAGAAAGAAATTTGGCTGCAGCAACGCCCCCGATCGTGATCATGACCTCACGGAGTACAGTGCAGTTACATGTACCTACAAGAGAAAGTCCCATTCAATTACCCAATAGTGCCTTCTAGTCTAAACCTCAAGGGGAAGCCTTGTTTGGAACCTGACTTCACTCGCCTGGACCAAGTGTCCTCTGGTTCCTGAAGAGTCTGTACTGCAGTGTATGTAGGTGAGGGAGCCGTGGGGAAGAGGCCCGGTTATTCGAGGCTCTGCAGTTTTTGCATAGAATCCCGCCTTCTCCAGATCTTCGTTTGAGACCACTAGTGCAAATTTGTTGCCAATGGGAGAATCGTTTGCTAGACTTCAACTCTTCTGCCAGTTTACGTCCATATCTTGTAACAGCTTCACATACCACAAAATCTCACATAATGGATACTAGCATTTGTTGTGAAATGGCTTGAAGAGTTTTCAGAGACTAGCTGGGATAGGACAAACGCTCTATTTTGACAGGTTGGTCACTGTAAGTCGACATAAAGAGCCTCCAGCTCCATTTGTAGACTTTGATAACGTAAGTCTACGTAACTATCCATGGGCTATGCATGAAAACGGCACCGTACACTTGGCTTCATTTGGCTGACCAAATTGGTGTGGATGACGGTGCGATTCAACTCAATTCACTCACCACTCACCACTCACCACTCTCAGACCTTGAATTCCGGTTTTTCAATGTTTGCTCTCTCGGTTGGTTTTGGGTTTCAGAGGATTCTTACAACGTTGGACTACGGTATCTCACAAGATCCCGGTCAACATGCACGTTGCCCTGACTGTGCTTGTCCGACCGGTCGTAATAACTTCCCGGAATGATGTTGCCATGATGTGCTTCTCAAGCTGTACCGGGCCGTATTAACATAAACCTTACAGTGATGACATGCGAAACGGCCAGGTCATCAAGAATGATGATTCGTACGAAACTGGATCGCCTGCATCTGACTAGTAGTTGACATGGACTTCTAGTGATATCTATTTGGAGCATGTTTGATAAATGTCATGTAGTTTCGAGCAACGTCGTCTTCGATGGGCCCATGTATCAACAATTGTGTCAGCCCGTGGTTTACAGAGTACGTGGTGTAAGATAATGCTGGGATTTCGCATCAGCCAAGAAACTATATGCTTTGCCTGGTTCTGAGCCTGCCAACGATCGACGAATAATCCACCTCAATGGAACCTTGCTCGATTGATATCGTTCTAAGCCATCAAAATCTTGACAAGCCAGGAATCCGCCTCAAGAGGATACGGTACCTGAACCGAAATCCCCACACGACTCACTACCCCAGACGGGAAGCTGGTGTTGAACGCTGACCGCAGCAGCAAATGCCAGGCGAACTAGCTGAAATGCCCTGATACCCCAGACAATAGAACCCCAATCTGGCTCACCTGAACTGAAGAAAGCGAAGCCAGTGCTCACCGAACTTTCCAGACCTTGGCCATTCTAAGGGGGACGATCACGGGGCCGCGACTAATCTCGATTTTCAAGGGGGAGACAATTTCACATTGGGGAAGATCCATTCCCCAGATCCAGTAACAGTCAAAACCATGAAGTTGGAAAAAAACGTGCTGGCAAGGTGATGCTTCCCACCCTTCTTCCCCAGGATAGAAGCAAGTAGACAAGGGAGCAAGCGAGAGCACAGCATACCGGTAGGCTCTGACCTGTCGCTATTGAAGGAGCCGGACCACTACAAGGTTCCTCCGGCCGTCGCGGGGCCGTTGGTTCGGCACTTACGTACAGGTACCTTCACTGGGGTACCATCAATGACACAATGGTTGAGGTCGAGGGGTCGCCGAGGAGCACTTGACTGCAGCACGAGGGGTTTCTATTGCGAAACGAAGGGCAAGTCTGGCATAAGACGGCTTTTTTGAATGATAGAGTTCGTACGAGATTAGTCTTTTCGTTCTTGAGCTGTCCTGTTGTCATCAACGATACTACTCTTGAATGACTCATCTGACCGAGAACGGGAGCTCTAGTTCTCCAACACCCCAGATTCCAGACTCTGGACAATCCCCCTCGATGTTTTGAGTTTCTCCCCCTCTTCCTCTCTCCATATGTTACGCAAAAGGAACACGAAAATACGTCCCTGTCCCACAAGCAACGGAGTCCGGCACCCACTCTCACACTCAAAGCTCCGGGACAAGCCAAAGCCCCGGACTCGCCCGGAGAACCCCACACGGCCGAGGTCCGGCAGCACCGAGAAGGCCTTTCAGACTTGGATCTGGATTTCTATTACCCCCAGTTTTTGCTCAAGGCTCCAGTCTTCCCCAGCCTGAGCCTGATCTGGATCTGGGCACAAGGACAAGAAAGAAAGAAAAAACTTCATAGCTTTCCTCATGACCCGCTTCCATCTCATCTCCCGTCATCTCCATTACCCCCGTTTTACTTGATCTTGCAGCTTTCGTGACAGCCACCGTTTCCCTTTGTTGCACTGCAAGGCACAGCCAGTCAAGTTTACACCAACCAGCCAACCCCTAGGGGAAACGGTATCCATTGCGTTACCTATTGTTGAACCGTAGCGAGTTGCGTGCTTGCCCTGTGGCCCCGAGAGCCGTCCCCAAGCTTTTTTGCTTTTACTTTGCCGCCGTCTCGTGGTCTCTTGGTTTGTCATGGGCGTCTTTGGTTAGCAAATCTCCCCTGTATTTTCACTGCACCCCGCATCCGGCGCTTGGAGGCGGACGCTGTTGACGCGTCACGAGGTGAGCAGAAAAATATCCATAGATCGAACTCCTTTTTAGGGGGTGTGGCTAGGGCTGTTCGTTGGACCTGGCTGGCTGAGTGAGGCGCTCTCCCTTGACGACGATATTGTTTTGGCCGCGATGTTCGGAGCTGAGTGTTGCCTGGCTTCTATTTCCATAATCTCAGCCTGGCGGTTGAGCGTTGTCACGCCCACACTCCGCGTGACCTTTAAGCTTTCAATTGCTATCTCATTGGTCAATTGCGCTGTCAGTTGATTGTGCCTGTGCTTTGCTGTGGCTTGTAATAGAACGATGAGCTCTCATAATAATCTGGGGAAGGTCAAGAAAAGAATCTTGGATCAATAGCTTGGCTGGATCATCGGATCATGCCTTTACCAGGTTGAGATACAGTACGTAGTATGGTCGTTTGCCTGCCATGTATCTGACAGTTGAGCCAACAGCTTACAACACCCAAGTCGCCTATCATCACATCCTGGTTACCTTCTCGTAATGATGATACTTGAACCTCTGACGTGCTGTTGCACCATCGAAGCCGTTATCTCATCATCTCCGACGAGGGCCTCTGTCTCCATTCTGGACAATACGGTGCACTCTCAATGCTCCGTCCATGAATATCACGCCTACACCATGAACCGCTTGTTAACGACGGCTACGGGGCGTCACGAACTTGTGTCCTTCGTTACGAATGCATCTCGAATACGTCTCCACCCAGCTGCCCTTTTAAGGCACCGTATAAGCGTTACGCTGGATGTGTGAATATGTAGAACCGTACCGTACCGTACATAGTGTTACCCCCACCTATTTTTCTCGAGCTTCCCATTTGGCTTGTGCTTGTCGTAGAAGTTTCTATTTTCGTTCTTGCTACAGGTACCTGGGTTCATCACATCATCATCGACTGAATGGAAGCCGTCTTTCCCGGTCTTGTTTCAGAGAGATTACTCTGTATGCTCCTCGTGCGATCACCTGCATATTCTTCCGAATTTCGGCAATAAAAAGTTCATTTGGGCCAGATGATGAGTTGTATAGAAAGTCAAATACGCACTGCTGTCATAATAAGCTGGCACATGGTTGGTTTACCTGAGTGACCGACCAATCAGCTCAGCTCTCTGCTAGCCAAACCTGGGGACAAACTGGCAAGCTTCGGCATAATATGAAAGAGGAATGTCACAATGCCAGTTCTGTTCCCCCATTGAGAACACTTGCTTGTTTACAAAAAACGTCAATCATCACTTCGTTCGGCGGTACGTATTCTGCAAGTACCTACGATACCTTGCTGGTGTCTGGCTGGCCATTTTTAAGGTGCCACCAAGTGGAATGTTGGGGAAGAGTTTTCCTCGACGACGGAAGCTAGTGGCTGAGCGAGGGGCCCCCAGAACGCCTAGGTGTCACAGGTGGTGAGCAATCAACTCCACCATCGAAGCCATGCGCTGCCCTGTTTGTGGGTAGTGTTCTATCCATACCCGGCCGAACGTGCTCCCGGCCCCCCGGAGATCCTCAGGTACCGTCCTCGTACCTTAGTCTACTTGAGCCGCTTGCAGTGCCCCGCTGCTAATCTATCTGATCGGCTAACGAGGCTACCAGTATAACCAGATGGATTCGACCCAATGGAACCCATGCTTCTTTGGTACACCATCCGGGGATCAGGGTCGCCCGTGCATGATCACGATAGCTTCGTTGACCCTTTCTTTGACGAGTGACAGCCCACCATGGAGATTAGAGCCCATAGCGGGCGTCTTGCGGTGAGGGGGAGGAAACAGTTAGCTTAGATGAACCGGAGCTCCAAATCACTACCCGGGGGACGCAGTCACAAAGAACGGAGTTCTCTAACCAACAAACAGACAGGGTCGGGGAGCTTTCCCTGACGGTCTTGACGAATGTGTTTTGTGGTACCTTGCCAATGGCTATGGCAAGGAGCTGTCACCGTAGCCCAGCATCATATCACATCCTTTCTTTCTGCTCTTCGAATTCGCATCGCGGGGCAGCCCCTCCTAACAGGGACACGCAAACCAACGGCACAGACACGTGTTGATTGCAAATGTGACCTTGTGCTTTTTTTTTTTTTTTTCTTCATTTGAGGTTTATGACGGGGTCTTTACGTTCAAAGTTGAGAAGAATTGTCAGAAATTAGTTGCTTGTACCTAGTCCTGCTGTGTGTGGTTGAGTTAGGTATTGTAGCCAAGTAAGTACATGGTGTAAATAAGGCCAGTTGAACACCTCCAGCTCCCGTCAAGTTTCCCAGACAGCCCAGGGTCCCGATTACTTACCCAAATGGC
Organism: Fusarium xyrophilum; assembly: GCA_008711595.1. NCBI lineage: Eukaryota > Fungi > Ascomycota > Sordariomycetes > Hypocreales > Nectriaceae > Fusarium > Fusarium xyrophilum. The sequence goes on along the minus strand of VYWZ01000708.1, from coordinate 17,688 downwards.
TCACCTTGACACCGTGCCGGCGGCCCAAGCGTCTCCTAAACGATACACCTCGTCCATTCTATATCAGGTTGTACGTACCATTGCTGGCATGTTGCTTTTTCCATTGCGAGTCCAGAAAGAACTGCCCTGAGCTTCTGAAGCTTAGCGAATGTCTGAGTAGAGATTGCCCAATCGGCGGTTTCCTCCCCTGTCTATCCATCCACTCCTGCACAAGGCATCACGGCCTCGACAGGTCTACAAGTTGCACCAACAACATCGCACGGCATTCTTTGGTATCGTAGACGAGATTTCCTAAAGATCACGAGGTTCGTGCTTGTATCACTATTCTCCCATCCAATGCTTCGTAATCTAAAACCCTTGTGCGAATTTCATTGGATATGTTTACCGCTCGGCACGGCAACTGGGTCTATATCTGTCGAATATACGCAATCCCCTTGCATCTCAATATAGTGAAACGGGCTGAAAAGGTCACGATGCCAGATGTTTAATTGCCAATGGCTTGTCGTCAATCACTGACGAGCTCCATTAAAGGTCATGTGTTGTACCCCTTGGAGCAGGGGAATAAACAAATTACGTACTAGCCTCAAAATCAACGTCTCAAAGCGATCTAGAAGCTAGGTCAAGCTTGAACACTCCAACTACTCAACAAGACAGATTCTAAACATCCACTCCCGACTTTCCGGCCGTTCCTCTTCCTTTCTGTGTCTCGCAATACGTCCATGACTCTCCTTCTTGCTTTTTCTGCTTTTCCTAATTCCAACATTCTTGTGTACGAACTGTGACAAGGACGAGGAACAACGAGTATAGACACAAGGTCTATGCCTACCAGCTAAACATCAGGCACTGCGTATAGCCTTCTGGACAAAGCTACGTTCGGTCCTGAAGAAGCCATTCGCATGTTCCTCCTGGTTTCTTTGCGGGACTGTTCTGAAATGAACAAACACATCGACTCATGTTGCATGTGCTGCAAATCATAGCCGCGAAGTCGCAGGTGTATGTTTAATCAGTCTTGCATACTACTTGCCAACTTTTACCTCTTGGACATGTCATTTTTCCTGAGAAGTTAAAGCAATGGGAGCTTCTCAAGTTGTCTCTACTACACAATGCGATATTGCTTGCACGTCTTCTATGTCAGGCACAGGCTGATTCCCTCAGAGACTGGCATATTCTTGCCGAGTTCAGTGAACATTACCATGTGGCCCTGCGATGAATAGTAAGGCAGCATGTTTGTGTCACGGTCCTTTTGGCAGATCCAAATGCCAACTCTACATATATGGATCTCGACCAAGAAGGCGCATTACATCGGGGAAGGCTCACACGACTTCGGCAGAATATTGCCGTAGTCATAGTGGACAGCGTGGGATTCCTGAGTGTGGCATCTATACCACCAATATCATCATCAGCATTGAATGATTGGAATAAGTTGCGGCAGGATCATTCCCGTGGTCGACACGATGGATGCCGACGAGTTAGCCGGGACTGGAGTTATTCGAGTACGATGAGGGAGCAACAGCCGCCCAGCACTCTGTTCTGAAGCGCACCTCTAATGTAGAATGGACGTGACATGACGGGATATGGAGAATGGAACCAATACTCCTTGGAGCTTTTCTGCGAAACGCTCACAATATGTTCCTGACCAAGGGCTAGAATTTGTTCCAGAGGATGTCATGAAGATAACTTCATCCAACGTCCCTGCATTAGAAATAATGACAACAGTTCCATTTCGCATTCACGAAGCTCCTCCTGTACTTTGCAGTAAGAGGCTCGATGGCCATTGTACATATATGGAGGGTGCACGTGACGATAGTCACTGAGGTGGTGACGGAACTCATCGGCTAAACCAGGGTGTTGTAAGTGGAGCACTCAAGCAGCTTCCAAAGAAAAATTACTCCCATGACATCGTGACGCCCAACGTCAACGCCAACCTACTCATCAACCAGTCAACGAGAGAACATATTTTCTTATCGGGCGGAGATTCCTCAACACCGCTCATCTCACCAGATTCTGCCACTAATTCCGATATATTCAGAAGCCTTGTGATTTGGGCTGCGACTATTCGGCAATTCCTTCTCCACCAAAGGCTCTTCAACAGCTCTGAATACCTTGAATCATCGACTACTCGATACAAAAAACCTTAAGCTATTCAAGATGGTTACTCTTACTGAGGTTGAGGACGAGCACTTCCAGCACCCTCAGGCTGGTCCCGATGTTGAGGAGGACGATGACGACTACTCCGATACTGGTAACTAACAACCCCGCGCCTTTAATCGCGATGTTGTGCATGCTGACAACGCCTGTAGATTCCGAGATTTCCAACGAGTCCGACTACGATCCTTCAGAAGAGACTCTCGCTGAGCGACTATACGCCCTACGCGACATCGTCCCGCCAACTACTCGCTCATGGATCTCCGGCAAGGCCAACACCATCGGTAACGCTGCCTGGAGCGTTCTCTCTTTCAGTGGCAAGGGCGCTTGGGTGCTCACCACCTCTGCCCTGTTCTTTGGTGTTCCCTTCGCTCTGTCTTTCGCCGAGGATCAACAGCTCACTGCTATGGAACAAGAGTACAACATGCGACAAAGCGGCAGTGAGCTTCTGACCGCTGGCTCCGAACAGAGCACCGCTGACCAAGTCGGCGCTGCCCTCGATGGCAAGCCTGCTCAACCCTCTCTGTAAACAAATAAGTTGGAGTCCCGCACTCGAAAAACCTTGACCTTGCGTTTCTGGGTATGAGGATATCTTAGACAGTGCCTTTTGTTGCTAGGCGCAGTCATTGTTGGGCCGGAAAATACGGCTTTCCATGTGTACAATAATTGTTTACGGCGTATATGGCCGATGAAGACCTATGATGGATCTAACTGGGTTTGACCGGGAGGAACGAGAAGCGCAACGCATCCACGGCGCATGGTTACCGGTGTAAAGTATAAGATGGAGTTGGTAATGGCTGCGAACTCATCTCCAGGAAAGGCGGTTTCACATGTATTTTGTCACATTAGAGCTGTAGCATTGATGACTTATGTGTGAGCTTGATATAAATCACAGCTTGTTCTGACTTGGTCTCTTGCATTGCTTGAGATGATAACGATGAATGGGAAATTCGCGGAACGTGATGAAATCGAAAGGAAGTTTCGAGTCACAGCAGGTCGTTCGACCAAGAATATCGCTCGTAACATGAACGTGGTGACAAAGTAGAATCTCCATCATGTTCAGGGTAGGTATTCTGGTTGACACTAACTTGCATGGTATGGATAGTTGGGTATCAATTCTCTCAATTACACCTCGATAGACTAACTAGAGGCCCTGTATGTTCCCAGCTAACACCGAATGAGTAGCTGTCACGTAAAACGAACAAAGCCAGCCATGGACTTCGTCGGACTGCCAAAGATAGAGGTTGTTTGAACCCCACGTCCCAGTTTTCGAAGTTAACGATATGCAAGCTTCACGCCCATTTGACCGGGAGCATCTCGCGCCGCGCTCTCCATGAGGTATGGCTACGTAAAAAGGAGACAGGCAACACCGACCTAGAAGATGCTCTGATTGTCATGCCTGAAGGGAAACATGATCACAACTTGCAAACGTTGGGCTTGCCTCCATCAATTGGTGGTAACAGGAAGCTGACTACACTTCACAGATTCTTCCCGCTTTTCAGCAGTTACATATATAACCTTATCACGGATGAGGAATCTGTTCGAGACTCAACCAAATCTGTGTTGACAGACTTTCTTAATGATGGCGTCTGTTATCTCGAGCTTCGAACAACACCACGCACCACGCCTCAGCTCTCAGCAGAGCAGTACATCTCAACTCTTCTTGATGTGATCTCGTCATTTGAGTCTCAGAACCCTCAACTGCACACTCGCTTGATCCTCGCTGTCGATCGACGACATACCCCTGAGCAGGCTGCTTCCACCCTTGAGCTTGCTCTGACATACCGTGAGCAGGGAGTCGTTGGCTTGGATCTCTGCGGTGATCCAACAGCGAGGCCAGCAGGCGAGATAAGTGTCTTCACACCTGTGTTCCTAGAGGCAAAAAAGAAAGGCTTAGGGATTACGGTTCACTTTGCTGAAGCTGAGGCGAGTGGGTCGAAAGAGGAGTTAAACACGCTGCTCTCCTGGGAACCGGGCCGGCTTGGACATGTGATTTGGGAGGACGAGGAGACCAAGAAGGAGATTGCAAAGAGAGGGCTATGTCTCGAGTTATGCCTGACCTGCAATGTTAGAGCAGGGATGGTGTTGTGCGGCTTCGAGGGCCACCACTTTGGGCACTGGAGAGACGTCAACGGCCCCAAGATCTCACTCAGCGTAAGTTACTGAACTTGTGTTCATCAAAGGGAGAAACATAAAGACTGATACTAAGTAAAGACTGATGATGTGGGCGTGTTCGGAAGCCCCCTGTCTAACGAGTATAGACTCGTGGCGGAACATTTTGGTCTTGATCGCCAGGCTATATGTGAGCTTTCCAGACAGCCTATTGATGGAATATTCGGGGGTGAACGGGAGAAAGAACGGTTGAGAGATATCATGTGGACACAGTGAGTTTGACAGCTGATATCGCTATTGCACGGGAGTGTCATGCTGTGGTGCTCGAAGCTTGCATGTTGTCACGACCATAGAGCGTCAGAAGACTTTGAGACCTTTACAACTGGGAGAGAAAATAAAAAGTAGTCGCATGGCCTGCTATGTTTATTTTACAATTTGTCCACAGTTACCAAGTTTATCCTCAACTTGTTCAAGAATATTCATCACTGCGGACTGAGTTGTTATGACGCAGCTAGGAGGCCAATGTATGTGGTATCAATATCGACGTTATCATTTAGGCATGAGCTATTAGAAAAGTGTCTACTCTAGTGAAGTTGTGTTTACTAGCAAGGCGTATTGCATCGCCCACGAACAGCTATCGAGCGGTTGAAGCATCAATAGTTAACTCATACTGCTATGACTCGCTAACAAGGTATGAGGAGAGAAGTTGATATCAAAACAAAATCAAGAGCATCTCGTGTTCTTCCATCGCATTACATGTGGAACGACCCTGCCCCTTAACGCCGTACTTTTTTGGTTGTCGCCTCCATCCGAAACGTTAACGTGAACCTCATCGGTAAACATCTAGCTCGTGTTCGTCCAGATTTCCGTAACCTCGTCATCAATGCATGCCAACTGGCGGAGTCTCAAGGTCAACACCTTCAACCCTGGCGCGCTCATCATCGCTCTGGCGGATGAGGTTGAGGAAATAACGAGAGGCGCGCTCACTCTCGCCCTTGACCTTGATAGTCTCCTCTCGCTTTGCGCTCAAGTCCTTGAGGCTTTGGTCAAGGCCGACCCGAAGGTTGTCAGCGGGTATGCGGAGGACCTTGCGAACGGAAGAGGAGATGCGAGAGGAATTGAAGTGAACATAATCCAACTCAGCAAGCTGAGTCGAGATCTTTGTGGCAAGGCGAGGAGGCAGGGAGTTGGGAATCTGCTGCAGAACAAAAGCAGAGGCAGCAACAGCTATTAACAGTTAGTAACTTGTCATCCTTGAAAGTCACATGGTTTACTTACCAGCAACGAGAATGCCAGGGATGATGAGCTGGCGTAGGTTCTCGTTGCTCAAGATGCGAGTTGCTGTGATAGCCTGGTCCATCCACGTGTTCATACCAATCATCCGGGGTACAACGGCGCCGGCAACTGTAAGGGCCATACCAGTGCCAGCAAGCTTTTCCTGTCGCTGTAACAAGGTAGTCCAGTCGACAAAGTCGGTCAGTTCTGTGGGTATATCGACCTGGCGAGCAAGAGCATCTCGCTTGCGTCGGAACATAACATCAGGTCGGAATTGGAGGTTCTGGAACTCATCACCAACGTGCAGGATACCCAGTTGCTTGATAGCATTGACGCCATACACGGTCTTTCTGCGAGCATACTCTTCGCAGTTCGAAACAGAATCTGCGATGCGAGACAGAATAGCTTCCTTGAGGTCCTCTGCATATTGGAAAGCATTCCAGATACCGGGGTAAGGTACATCGTAGTGGCTGCTTCCAGAATGGAGAATGGCCGAGTTAAGAGTATTTCGAGTGTAGTCGTAGACGTCCTTGCATGTTTCCTCAACATTGGCATCGACTGACTCGCTTACTTCGGTCTTTGCCCTTCGACTGGATTCCAACTGAGGTTCAAGCTCCTTCAACTCCTGGGTCACTCGCTCCAGCTCCGATTGAGCAACTTCCTGATTGACATTTGCAAGAGTGTTGACGTCATTCAAGATGTTGAGCAGATATGTTCGAGCAGGTGCAAGCTTCGATCGTGCACGCTTCTCAAGCACGAATCTTCGCAGCGATTGCTCCAGAGCCTCGAAGTCTCGCACCTTGTCAAGATCCTTACCCTTACCCTTGTCATCACCATTGCCAGGATCACCACTGCCTCCACTTGAACTACCGCTGCCGCCAGGACCGCCAGGAGGCGAGGGCCCGACAGGGATGGCGTTGCTGGACACGAAATGCACAAGCTCGGAGGACTCCTTGCGGGTTCGGGGACTGAGACTGGCAACCTGGTCAAGAACCATCTTCTCACATCGCTTTTTGTCTCGGATCACATCGAATCCGTTCACAACAATGAAGATGTAGGCCTTCTCAGCAGCAGCAGCCCAAATAAACTCCTTGGCAGACTGAGTAAAGTGATTGGCGGCGGAAACCACGAACACGACCACATCGATCTCCTCCTGTCGGGCAAAGATGGCGGTTGTTTTGGTTGTATCGGAATTCAGACCGGGAGCGTCGATCAAGGCGATATCCACCACGCCATTGTTCAGGAGAGATTCGTCAATGCTTCGGCTATCCTTGACGTAGATCTTGCACTGAGTGTAAGTCTCGTTGTCGATGACAATGTTCTCGAGTTCCTTTAGTGAGAAAACATCGTAGGTCGACTCGTCGTTTCGGTCGTAGGGCACGTTCTTATGCACCGCATGTACCTCCTCCACACCAGAGTTCTCCCTAGCATCCAGAACCTCACAAAAGATAGCAGTGCAAGGCTGCTGATCCTCAGGAAGAACCTTTCGACGGAGTAAAGCATTGCAGAAAGTTGACTTGCCAGCATTGAGATCACCTGTGATAAGAACCTTGCTTGCAGTATCCTCGATTCGTTCGCGGAGAGCTAGTAGATGTTTGATGCTGGAACTAATTTTGCCGTCGAGAAGCGATGCGATGGAGCTCTTTGCCAACGAGTGCACAAGCTCGGTCTGGTGGAGAGCACCGAGCTTGAGGTCGAGTTTCAAAACAGAGAACTCTTGAGCAATTTGTGGCGAAACAAGTCGGGGCTCTGGTGTAGATCGAGTCTCGGCGGCTCGACTCGATTCGGCGGAACCGTCTTCGACCGTCGTCATGGCACGTCTTAAACCAGGGTTTCGGAAAGAGGACGAGCCTTTGCCTTCCATACCCGTGTGGGCATGGGCAAAGGCGGGCCGTGAGGAGTGTTCGGAGGAGTCGCGGCGAGCTCGTTGAACGGAAGGATAATGTGCGGGCCAGGAAGCATTCATTTCTTGTAGATTTTGAAGCAATTCGAGCACCTTGTTGATGGAACGACCGAGGGTAGCACGATGAACGTTATACCACATCTGATGCACAGCACCCGACGCAGGCCGGTCGTGATGCATTGCCATATCCCATGCTGCGGCGGAACTCATGGAACGGTCATCGCCAGCTATACTTCCACCGTAGCCTGAGTCGACGTCAAGCATGCTCTGGAGACGGGCAGCATGTTCAGATGTCATACCATTTCCGACAGTCATATATTGGACCCGAGAAGAGGACGAGTTTGTGGGTGGCGGAGAAGAGTGGTTGCTGGTGGGCGCGTCGGAATGGCCATGATCATTGTCACCATCAGAATCGGGTTCCTGGTGCAGCCGGGCCTTGCCCTTTCCGTTACCGCTAAAATAATCTTGGCTCATGTTGAATCGGTCCGTAGCAGTTCGAGCGGCATATTTTGGATGAGCAGCGAGAGGAAGAAAATATCCTTGGAACCGTGATGCCGATGTAATTATGGCGGTCGGTTGGAGAGGCGAATAAGAATCATTGATCATTGACAAGTCAGTCCAACGACCCATTTCTGCATGATTTTTGCTACGTACCGATTCCCGATTTGATTGGCGAAATCTGGAAACTTTGGGCGCTTGGACCAAGCGGGCTACTTATCGTGCCGTACCTATCGTATCGTCTCGTGCAAGTGCAAGCAGATGGAAGCGTTCTTTCAAGGCTGGCCCAGTCCGATTACGTAGTGTCGGGACATCCGTAGCGCGACAAGGCCATCGAACTCTTATTTTACCACGCATCTGGATCAAAGCTCGATCTTTTTCTCTTTCTCGCTGCTTGCGCATTTCTGCCGCCTACTTGTTTACCATTCGCAAGGACTCTTCCCCTATAACGACTCTCCGACCTCTCTTTACCAAGACATACCCTCTTTCATCCCTCACCACTATCCCCGCACATCATGAATGTAAGAACAGCGGTGTCGTGCGACAATGCGGCGCGCCGATGATGGCTAATTCACTCATGATATAGATCCTCGAATGGGCATTCGGAAAGCGCATGACGCCCGCGGAGCGTCTACGCAAGAACCAGCGCATGCTAGACAAGGCCATCCGTGAACTTGATCAGATGCGCGTTAAGCTGGAGAAGCAAGAGAAGACCCTAATTCAACAGATCAAAACGAGTGCCAAGAATGGACAGATGGGAGCTTGCAAGATTCAGGCCAAGGATTTAGTCCGTACGAGGCGATACGTCGAGAAGTTTTACAGCATGCGCAGTCAATTACAAAAGATTTCGCTTCGCCTTCAGGTAACTGCATACATTGATTGGATACTAGCGCAGACCAGAGGCTGACTGGATGCGACACAGACATACAGAACGAACGAACAAATGATGCAGGCTATGAAGGGCGCTACCATGGCATTGGGAAGCATGAATAAATCAATGAATCTTCCCCAGCTTCAACGAATCGCCATGGAGTTTGAACGCGAAAACGATATCATGGACCAACGACAAGAGATGATGGACGACGCCATTGATGATGCCATGGACGTGGGAATCGAAGAAGAAGGCGACGAGTTGGTAGAGCAAGTCTTGGAAGAGATTGGTGTGGACTTCAACCAGGCAGTAAGTCATCAAGGTGATGCTATGCAACCATTGTTGCTGACACAATCACAGCTCGGGGAAACACCTACCGCTCTGGGAACTGCAGCGGTACCTGAGGGTAAGATGGCTCAGGCGGTTGGTGGCGGAGGCGGCGGCGGCGGTGGTGACCCTGTTGACGACGACCTTCAAGCAAGACTGGACAGTTTGCGAAAATAGACGAACAGACAGGTCTTCCTTGAAGCCTTAGAGGTTTTGTTTCAATGGTCACCGCCATATCAGTTCAAAGGAGGGTTCGCTAGCGATATTTGGACCCTTCAGGCTACAGAAGATGGTCGTATGCCCGATGTCATGATCGATCTTTGGCCATAGGAAGAAGGAAGGGAGCTTCATGGTACTATGTTTGTCCCGGTGCATTGGTGTCTGGAGAATTGTCTTACATACCATCAGCTTTGCAGGTGTTTGTGCTTTATAGAAAACAATACTCGCTGCTTGTCAGGTCTATTGAAAACGTGGACAACGCTTGACCAACTTGTCAGTCGATTTGCGTTTACTTCACTTTGTGTCGATATACTCGTCCTATAAACATCCTCGATTTGGATAATGGGTAAAGTAGTATCTACTGGGTCACACAAAACGGTATCATTCGCAATATCCGTAGATGAGCAACCTATCGGAGTATGGCTTTGACGGCAGGCCCAGACTTCCACGTGTACAGCCGGCAACGGCTTTGGGGAAAAGAAGCTGGACGCATGAGAACGGATTTGATCTGAGGATATATTAACTCCGAGCCTGTTAGCTTCATCTGACTTGACGACAGAGCGGTTGTGGGATTATTTATATGCTAGTTTCGGATGTCTCGGGGCGAGGATGGCTTTCCTCGAGCCGACTTATTGCATATCAAACGTGTCAATAACTAACACGCAAAATCAAGGTCCAGTTAATTTGCAATTCCTAGAGCTGATTCATTGCTAAGATCGACACATCCATTTCTATTGAAACCCAAAGCCGAGAATCGCAAATTTGCCCAAGATCCATTTGTCTGCACAGCGCTAAACAGCGCGGTCGTGAACCAGTCAACGTCACTAGCCCGTGGATACGTCAGTGGCCAACAGCCAGACACAGCGCACAATCAGATCTTGAGGCACCTCCAGCTTAAGCGCAGCCCCCCGCCCCCACTGACGCTCACCAATCCGCCCCGTTACACCAGCTGCAGTGCGTCAGGTAGCCACTCACCTCTGGTTCTAGTACTGTACTTTATCAGCCCAGCTAATTCATCCAACGAACGAAACGCCCTGAAGCAACCTTGCCAACTCTTCATCAACTACGACACGGCTTTCTCTAGACTCGCTGGGTTGTATTAAGCCTGAACTTGATCCGCTTACCTTGCAGGACGTCCCTCTCTGTCCTCTGATCACCTTCAAGTTCAACTCTCCAGTGTTGAAATAGTCTTTCCACATTCAGCGCCAGGTACGTTCGTTTACTGCTCCCCTCAACGTACTGCACTGCTTTATTGGAAGAACTATCAAGTTGCTTGGATACATGGATGCCTATGTTCCCTCTGTTCGTAGCTCCAGCCGCATTATGATCATGTTTATTGGACTCGTGGATTATCAGATCTATGATTACCTATTCCCCGCCAGCGCAGCCGCTTCCCTTGTGGCGTCTACGTCACGTTCCTTGCATTACGATGCGCTCAGCATCATGCCTCTCCCTCCAACGGTCGACACGGTTCACTGGTGCTGTATCGAGTTCAAGTACGGGTCTGTCCCCGCGATCTGATAGTCCCAATGGTGTGAACTGTGGTCATCTCCAACAACAATCACCGCGGGGACAACAGAAGTCATACCTATCAGTCCGCGCGCTTAGCTACATCATCAACGTTTTCCTTACACCTGCACGCACTCATTATTCTATTCCTATTCTTGTTTATCTACCATCCTTAGGCGAAATAGAATGATGTTCTCGGTTCATCCTCTCTAACTCTCACAGGTCCGTCTTGCACCGACGAATTAAACACGCCAAGCTGGTCTCGACCAGCACCCCGCCCCCTACCCTTACCAGGACGGTATACTTCCACAGCTACCCGCAACGTTCGCGTGTAGCGATCCTGCAAAGTCCTACTCCGACGACGATAGAACCGATACCAAGCTTCAGCCTTCAACAGCATCCACAGTGCTGACACTACCTCTCTGCGCAACGCCACCTAGTATTCTCTTGTCCCTAACACAAGCTGGCGAGCAACAAGCGTCGCAGTCTCTCCTCAACTAGAGGAAGTCTGCTGAATAGAATGTTTGGCGGCAGTTCCAACAACTCAGCGGGCAACAAATCCGAGAGCGATTCAAAATCCGATAAATCCCCTTCTCCCAAAGCTGGCCCAGGCCCCAGCGCTCCGGCTCCAATTAAGACAACTGATCAGGCTGCAAGCGGTGAGAAGCGCAGTGGAAATGGCAGCCCTCCTACTCGACAAGATGCCGGTGGATCGACCGACAAGAAACGCAGAAGTAGCAGCGTCAGTAGTCGGGCCAGCAGTCTTCTGGCCTCCGCCAAAAACTCGCTCAACTTCTCCCAGAGTAGTCGCAGTGGGGGCTCTGAAGTGAGCTCCCAGACACCTCTCCAGAAGCTTGGCAAACAGGATCCCGCTCTTGCAGTCCCCCAGGGTCAACATAATAACTCTGCTGGAGATTCCATGCCGGGTCCCAAGTCTACGTTCCGCGTTGGCGTTTGGGAAGATAGGAACAAGAAATGCCGTCGCACTATGGAAGACACTCATGCCTTTCTTTATAATTTTGTGCAGACTCCAGCCTTGAATGATGTGTCGTTAAAGGACAAGCCTGAAGGCGAGGATCGAGAATCTGTTTCCTCCGACATGGTTGAGTCAGACAATGGTTACTTTGCTATTTTTGACGGTCATGCTGGTACATTTGCGGCAGACTGGTGTGGCAAAAAGCTGCACCTCATCCTGGAGGATATCATACGCAAACACCCCAATGCTCTGATTCCTGAAGTCTTAGACCAGGCCTTTACGGCCGCTGATGCACAGCTGGAAAAGCTGCCCCTAAAGAACAGTGGTTGCACTGCAGCTGTTGCAGTCTTACGCTGGGAGGATCGAGCGTCGAATGATCGATCAGCCATCAAGTCCGCTAGGCAGGAAGAGCCTGTTGAGACGGGCAAGGCAAAAGATAGAGCTTCGAATGATGAGGCAACCAAAGCTACAAATTCAAAGAGGAAGGGTAGCGGACGACAGAGAGTGCTGTACACCGCAAATGTTGGTGATGCCCGCATCGTTCTTTGCCGAGGTGGTAAGGCTCTGAGACTTTCTTACGACCACAAGGGCAGTGATGAAGTCGAGGGTAAAAGAATCGCCGCGGCCGGAGGCTTGATTCTCAATAACCGCGTCAACGGTGTTCTGGCTGTAACCCGGGCTCTTGGTGATGCCTACATGAAGAAGCTTGTCACGGGTCACCCTTATACCACCGAGACAGTCATTCAGGCTGATAGTGACGAGTTCATTATCATTGCTTGCGATGGAGTAAGTTGAGCCTCAGATGCAACTGGAAACCGCGAGATGCTAACAACCACAGATTTGGGACGTATGTAGTGACCAGGAAGCGGTTGATCTCGTGCGCAATGTTGAGGATCCCGTATCGGCCTCAAAGCAGCTTGTTGACTATGCACTAAACCGCTTCAGCACTGACAACCTGTCTTGCATGGTAGTCCGACTGGACCAGAACAAGGAGGCTGCAGTTGAGGTGGAAGGTGCAGCGTCCCAGGTCAGTGAGGCAGACAAGATAGTCAGCGAGACTAAACAAAAGATTGCAGACGGTAGCACGCCCGCCGTCGGTGTATCAGCGACTAGCAACGCGCCCCAATCCGAACCCCCAATAGCTGTACAGGAAGGGAATTTTGTGCCAACTTCACTGGATGAAGTGGTTACAGAGGAGCCTCCTCATGTTACAGATCCAAAATCGGATGAGGTTCCTATATTGAATAAGGCCGCTGTTGAAGAGGCCCGCAAGGATAAGTCAGCCGAAGACAAGCCGGCGGAAGAGAAGCCCGCTGGGCAGGCATAGTTCAAACACACTGGTTAAATATGAGGCACTATGGACATACCCCAGACTCCTTGTATTGTCTCAGAGCAAGAGCTTCACCATTCAGGGATCCGGTGGGCTGTTCGTCTCTCCACCTGGACCATTCCCCATCTCCTTGGACTAGGGCTTGTAAAGTGCGGTGATATGACATGCATATAAGGTGTTGTGATGGGATTCATGTCTTGAGTGTGTTTACACAGAGCTGAAAGGAGCTTGATCAGCCTTGGGTTGGTTTTATAGGTTAGCGGAGGAGCGCCCTCGTACATGCGAAAGGAGGGGTGACACTGCTGATGCAGTACAATGGTGTATTGATAATAACATGATTACGACTTGGAACAAGAGTCGATCTTTCGAGTTCATTCTTTGTGTCTGATACTTGTTGCTAGGTCATATATGTATTGCCATCTACTGTCGTAAGGAAGCTATGCCTCTCTAAGTCCGCATTGAGGTCGATGTACAATCTTGTCAGGTCTGTGCAGCCGACGCGGCTCGTGTTGAATGCTTTGATTAAAGTAAGTAGGTATGGATCCACTAACTAGTTACTTGCTCTAGGATGCTTCGACTGAGCTTCCATCCTTCTAGTCGAGGGATAATAGGCATAGACTGGCACGGATACTGAATCGCTAGTTTGCCGTCAAGCTCCATTCTATTGACTGACTAACTTACAAGTGATTGGCAATTACGGTGTCACCCACTAAGTCGCAGACAGTCGTAATTGGGACCGACCAAACAATCTCCTGCAGACTCATGATATCGTTGAGCGTATGTATACGACCCCGTCGCGTGCAAACGGTTGTATCCTGGGTCTCTGACGGATGCTGACAGGGCGACGGGCTCTGCTTCCACACGTTCCCGAGTCAGTAAAAACCGACGCCAAAATGTGTTTACCTTGCATGTTAACTTGGGTTGGGGTTGGAGAAGCCGGGGCGGGAGGGGAGGTTACGTCCATTTGTTGCTGGTGTGGCCCTGGAGGCTTTTTGATGGTGGCTTTGATCTACCGGAATTGGAACTCTTGATCAAACTTGGGTTGATTTCGATAGAGGACGAGTATTGAACCCTGCGAGTCATGATGATATCTTTCCTTGTCTGGCTGTCTACATCGTAACTATGTCTTCAACTCTTCATACATAAGATGCCTGTGTTGGCAAATATGTACGAGACGACAAGAGAGATGAGGCCAAATCGTCATCTCGTCTAGTTGTCGTCGTTTCGTCTCATGACACAACTCTTCTCGTCAATGTACAAGTTACCTACCTACTTTGAGGTAGTATCTATTGTCTCGTCAAAATTTCTTGGTTCTTGTCATGCAGGCAACCCTAAGTCGTCGCTCAGTAGTACTGTACCGCCTTGTGCTCGCAACTTTGTGTGATGGATGGCCTCTACTGCCAAGTTGGGTATAGTAAGTAGTTCTGGATTGGGTTGGTTGTCTTGGTGTACCCGATCCCTGACGGGAACCCAAGACGCTATTCATCATTCATTCCAGCGCGAGACTCCCTTTTTCCAATTATTCGGGGTAATTGATTGACATTTTATTTACGTCATGGTTGGGAGGATTTATCAAGCGTTGGTTGGCGTGCCAGAATCTTTCTCTTTTCCTCTCTTTTGGAGTGGTGCCATGCTTTTCTTCTTCTTCTGTTTGAGTATATGTCTCGGCCCATGATGTGAACAAGCAAGCACCTGCTGAGTTTAATAACTTTACCTACCTTATTACTCTGTACCCCGTGCCCATCGATTGATCGACGCCTCAACCTGGGGGGACTTGCAATGGTCCTCATAGAGAACGTGTTTTTGCAAGGAACGGAACCAAAGTTGAAAAATGAAACCTTTGTTCTCGCTAATGAATATCGGATACTTGTTGGCATACCTGCACACAAAAGACAAACAAACAACGCAAAGAGGCAACAGACCAACCCAATTCGACTCATTGGGTTCATGGTTATTATCTTATTAGACATACCGAGATCCATGTCAACTGGACAGCCTTGCCCCTGAAATCTGGTGCTGCCCGCCCCTTGACCTGCAGGTGCTAAGGTGGAGGCACCCACCCACCAATTCCACCCGCCAAACTTCACCCAGTCGCCAGGCATCTCGACTCGAAACGACACCGAATTATCCGTATACTGGAGTGGACTAGCTCTGCTACCCTCTCGACTGATTTGGCAGATTCCCCCGTCTTTCGGAAGAGCTTCATTTCTAGTTGTTCTCTTTCTTCCCTTTCGCCTTTTGCCTTTTCGACCTCGTCCTCGAATCTCGTCTCTTCGAATCTCGACCGAGCCTGGAGCACCTTTGCTCGACCCATTTGCAGCTGCTTTTGTGCTTCTGCTTGCCTTTCCTTTCGCTCCTTTCTATTAATTGATTTTTTCGACCTTGCAAGTCGGCGGCGTCAATTTAGCCTTTCCAGCTCCCGCTCTTTTTTCCCGCCTTGTCTCTCTTTGATCTACTTGTAACGGAGACGCCATGTCGTTGAATGGCTTGGACGATCCAAAGGTTCAGGAAGCCCACGAGGCCGCTGTCGCCGAACCGGGAGGATGGTACGTTCAACAATCATTCCAGTATTTTAGAAATGGACCGTTGGCTAAATATTCAGGTTCCTCCTCAAGTATGCGAGTCGCGATGAAGTCGAATTGTTGGGTCGCGGCTCCGGCGGCGTGGTCGAAGTGCGCAACAATGTCGCTGGATACGAGGAGACGAGTCCTCTCTACGGTTTCTTGAGATATCGAAGGCGGAACGTGGTAATTAAGTATCTGCCTGAAGATTGCTCTCGTCTTATTCAAGGTCCGTACCCGTTGTCTCCCCTCGCCTGGACATGTGCGTTCGCGACTTGACACACTGACACGTTTTCGATATACAGCGAGAGTAGCTGTTCACTTCAACGCCGTCTGCGACCGATTCTCGCCCTACGATACCATTTTCGAAATCACGGAAGCCAAGGCACTCAAGGATACGAAGCTTTCAGCCGCATGCTCCCTGCATGCCGCTTCAGGATCAAATTCATCATCTTCAAGCTCGTTACGCCGAAGACGATTGATGGAGATTGCGGAGGAGGAGGAAGAGGAGCAGCAACACCGCGCCACAAAACGCCAATCAGTTGCCGAGGACGACGAAGACGGCGACATTCGACCTAAGACAGCCAAGACAAGCCATGATACTGTCTTGCCTACAGAGACAGTCACACTAAACTCGGAGCTTGCCGCATCTCCAGAACATAGTAAATTCACTGACGCTTCAACATCTGAGCTACCCAACTTCGTTGGCGCTGATGACAGGCCCGTTTCTCCTTCTCAATCAGAAGTACAGCCGCGAATGTCGTCGCTTTCAGGCCGACCCGACTTGTATCCCTATTCATCATACAACTACGGAAAGCCTAAAGTGAAGCTTGGACCGCGGCCCTCGCTTGATACCAACGGAAGACCACGCACTGCCGGCGCGTATCGCCGCGTTTCTCAGATGCCTTCCGGCTTTAAATTGTTTGGTAAGGGCTCCAAGAAAGAGAAGAACAGGGACGGCCCCGCCGCCGCCGAGGATACTTCTGTCGAGGACAAAGACATAGTGACCGAACAGGACGGACTACAAATTGTGCATATAGAACTCACGCGCCCCGCAACAAGCTCTGGAGTATCTATCCCTGGCTCCCCTGTTCTGCCTATGCCTCCACCCGCCAAACCGACTATTTCACCGGAAAAGGCGAGGTTAATGAAGGCTATGAAGCTCCGAGAGAAAAAGAAGGCGAATATGGCAGCTGAGGCGGCGGGTGCTCCATCACCTCCTCTCGAATCCCCCGGACCTAGCGATGGCGATTTATCTACAGACCGAGTAGAGGATCATGAAACTCAACACGAAACGCAATTCGACCACGCATCCATCTCAAATGCCGACTCTGGTATTGGACTTGATGCATCTTCCGCGTCCATGAATAATGATCAAGCTTCCGATCTTGCTCAGACCGATTTTTACCCTGACAGCCCAGTCATTGCATCTTCCGAACCGGAGATATCTACCAAGGCATCTTCGCTTTCCGAATCAACAGACGAAACCCTGCACCCAAAGAACGAAGATGAACATGATCTAGACGAAGACGAGAAAGTTAATAATGTCGAAGCCTCCATTGCACAAAGAAGCGAAGAAATCGCTACCGCTGAAGCGTCGACGCCGGTGATTGACTCGCTTCCAAGCAAGGACGAGGAGAAGATTGAGGATACAACGCCAGAGCCTTTACCAGACACTGGCACCAATATTTCAGCTCCTGAAACGACAGTCTCTACTGCTAGCAGCCAGCCCACAACTGACAATGCTCCTGACGCATTGGAGACAACTGAGGTTTCGGCCAGCACCAGCAAAGTGGACGAGCCGCTGTCCCCCACCATTGACACATCCAAGATCCTCAAGTCGAAGTTCTCGACTCAGGGTCTGAAGACGGAACCAACTCCAGCATCTAATTCCCCTAACCGAAGCACTCGCGAGTATAGTCCCATCATCGTAACAGAAAAGGAAGAGGAGGAGGAGGAGGA
>VYWZ01000706.1:0-24752 GCA_008711595.1 Fusarium xyrophilum | reverse complement strand
TAGTAAAGAAAATTAGTAATTAACAATACTAATTACTAACAAATTTGCAACCCTGCCGGAATGACAGGGGAGATGGCCTTAGCAGAGCCCCGGTCCGGCCAGCCGCCTGCTAAAGAGGTCTCAGTCAGCAGGGGCCATGCCTTCGTTTTGAGTGAGGTTTATAGAAGAAGCAGTGCAAGCTGAATAGCAGCAGATGCATTTGTTGATTTCGCTCTGTTCTCGAACCTTTGCAATTTAATGCATGAAACCATTTGACGGATTACTGTGTCCCTATGGCTGAGATATTCAGGTTGCAGAACGGTTTTATTGTGCTTTTGAAGCATTAACAAGCAGACGCAATAGATAACCGATCCCAAGAGCCTTCAATCGGCTGTCAGCGGCTGCACCCCGAAATCCCCAACTTCAAAACGCGATTCGAGGTTAGAAAAATGGCTACGCCAACAATCGACTTACCACCAACAACGTGTGAAGAAGAGGTCACCACGCCCATATTTAGGGAGGCCCAAGAGAAGTGGGATGCTGCAACCATGGGACCGGTAATAAGGATCGAAACAGTTATAGCGGCGGACGGTGGAGGGGGAGATGGGAGAGGAGGGCCAGAAGGGGTGCAGTTGCCGTCTAGAAACGGCGCTGATGTGGCAGGTCAACAGGTCAGAGCTGCTCTTTCCCGCTCCCGCCTTGGTCGTTCAAACCCCTCCAGCACAAGCTCCAGCTCAGGCTCACTATCAGGCGCACCCCCTTGCAACGCTACCAGTACTGCTGTCGCTGCTACTGCTGCTGCTTCCAACAACAGTCCCAATAACCTCAACTTCATACAAACCGGTCGCGTTACCAAGTCTCGCCATCGCTCTTCTCTTTCCGCACCAATCGCAGCGTCGCTTGTGAATGCTGCTGCTACAGAGAGTGCAAGATCATCCTACGAGGCAAAGCTTACTGCGGCACTAGCTGCTAACGTCGCTGGCACAATGGCGGGTAGCCAGTCAACCACGACGACAACAGCTGCTCCCTCGTTAAAATCGAACGGCCCCTCCTCTCTGTCACAAAAGCCCGAAACAAATGGAACGAAACCAACCTTTAGCACCGCCTCTTCTATGGACAAAGATGCAACCGTGATTTCCTTTTGGGGCCCAGAGCCAATTGCTCTGCCCTCCCGCTTCGCCCGCATCAAGCGCAACCTCATCAGAGGCCACGAAGCTGAGCTCGAAGCTAGTTGGGCCCGCCTCATTACTGCACTTCGCAAGGAGGTTAGTCACATAGAGGACCTTGGGGCTCACCTCATTCCTTCAATTGAGTTTGGCGACCTAGATGACTCTGTTCAGACTGCGCGCTTTGGACATGATCTAAGGCGCTACGGCGTCGGCGTTGTCCGCAAGGTCGTACCAAGAGCAGACACAGATACTGCAGTCCGCGAAACGGTCGACTATCTCGATAGCAAACGCCATATCAAGGCACTCCAGCAGCATGATCCAGCCTGTTTCGACTTTTTTTGGACACCAGCTCAAGTCCGCTCGAGAGCGCACCCCAATATCCTCAGCGCCCAGCGATTTATGATGAGCCTATGGGAGACCAACCCAGATGATCAGCTTGTCACAAGACTCCCTATCACATATGTCGATCGCATACGCGTACACGGAAATGGAGAGAACCAGTCCAACAGTCTAAATGTGCCGTCGCTCGAGCCGCCACAATCCGCCGACGATTGGATCCAGGCATTACAATCATCTGCGGGTATCACAGCACAAGTTGACAACGGGTCCCTGGAGCGCTGGGAGCCCGACGGCTATCAACGCGCCGGCACCTACAACCATATCTTCCATGGTCAATGGGAAGACTACGATCCTTGGAAATGTAACAGTCGCACTTCTGTGACGACTGATCTTTACAATGGCTACGGTGCCTGCACTATCTTCCGCATGTTTCAGGGCATTTTGGCACTTTCCACTGTCGAACCCGGCATGGTTCGCCTCTTACCTTCTCCCAGGCTTGCAACAGCTTACTACCTCCTCCGACCCTTTTTTACAACCAAGAATCCTCCACCAGAGAATCGCACTGGGCCTCAATGGGAGGCATACCTTGCTCCCGAGAATTGGAGGCTGCAAACTGAGCCTGATTCCATCATTCACGGAGCCGTCCCGGGACACGCACAAAGAATTACCGAAACATGGCACCCCCATTTGCATTTACGAAATAGCATGATTACTTTGCCAACTCTACAGCCTGGAGACTACATATTCTGGCACCCTGACCTTCCATACTACCTCTCCAGTAACAACTATGGTCTGAAAACACCCAGTGGAAGCAAGAGTGAAGTCAGCATGCTCGTGTACATTCCGGCAGCCCCGCTCACTCAAACAAATGCTCTCTATCTTGCGCGTCAAAGGAAGGCATTTCAAAGGGGCCATCCCAGCCCGGACTTTGATTCCACAGGAAGAGGAATTGTCGAAGAAGACGCCGAAACACGGCCTGGTGAAAAGGAAATTGCCGAAGTCGGAGGCCCCTCTTCATTACAGGCTATGGGTCTTGCGCCATGGGAAGTTGCAGGCACTCGCTCCGGATCATCGCCCTCGGAAAAGTCCAAGTCTCAGGCCGATGAGGATGTTGAGATGGAGGGAGACGGAGATGCCAAGTGTCCTACAAGCACACCGTCGATTTCTCGCGTTGAGGCTGAGGTCGTGCGATTAGCCAATATCATCCTCTTTCCAGATCGCTCAATGCTTGGGTACTCGGTTTGAAAGAAGCATAAACTTGCTAGCCGGGTCTCTGTCTTTCATCTCCTAGTTAGTCGGACATCACACTCCTCTTACCCTCTTTGGACTCTTTGCGACATTTCATATTGATATGTCGTCCAACGGTATACAGGAGATCGATTAGATGCATCATGAAGGAGTCAGGCGTTTAAACACCTAAGGATTGAAACTAGACAGAAACTTTTGTTATTTATTTACATAAACGAGGAAATACATCTCTTGGCGCTCAAAGCGTGATGTGCAGCTCTAGATCCCCAAACGCCAGTCTAAACAGGATGGGTTTGCTTTCTTTCCGCCGCCGTGATCATTCGGTGGCATGTCTCAAAGTGTCCGCGATACTGGAAGCCACATGCACAGCCTCTTCTCGAGAGATCTGCTGCTGTGAGCCGAAAATACCAATGGCAAGACGTCCCTTATCGACGGAAGCCTCAACATCGACAGCCAGCTTTGACAGTAGGGTTAGTAGCCATTTTGAACTTGAAGACCAGTAACTTACCGGGATGCCTTTCACCGAAAAGCTTTCCTGATGAGCCGCCTCAAATTGAGCTAGTTCGTGATGGTGGTGGTACGAATTGTCAGTTACCTCTTGTGGCAAAACCGTGACCGAGTTTTCTACTGGACTTGTTTCGTCGGAGAGGCTGAGGAAGTTGACAAATGATTCTACTTGTACACCAGTCCACTGATCAATCTCCCAAAGACCGACGTCTGATCGTCCATCAGATGTAATCTGGTGAATGTCTCTCTGAATGTTCTTTGCAACAGAAGACAAAGGGAGTTCTATGGGCGAGTCAACCCTCAAAGGAACAAGGTTCAGAGTCGGGTAGACCTGAGGAAGCCTATGGCTGGCAGCAGCTCGGTTGGCGAGATACATGCCAAACACCACTGACCCATCGTCTAGTGTGTTGTTTCGTATGGCCAGGACTTTGGCATAAGCTGCAAAGAACAAAGACTGGAGTGAGATGCCAGACTGAGTAGAAACAGCTTGTATCTGACTGGCATCTGGTATCGCTGATCCGTCTAAGTAAGAAATTCGGTTCTTTACGTCTGCTTGCGATTCGGCAGCAATCGGAGTGGAAGAGGTGCCGTGTAAGTAAGCTTTCCAGAAAGCTCGTCTATCTTTCTGGGCTGCTTCACTAGCCTGACGGACTGCAAAGTTCTTCCACTGAGTAAGCCCATTGTTCTCGACGGCAACAGAGCCATGTAGTAGTTGGGATAATCGTCGCAATATGGCTGGAAGGCTGACTCCGTCGTACAGAGCGTGATGGATCTGAAGTCTGAGTGACCAGATGCAGTCTTCCTGGAGCGTGATGTGCGCTCTAACGAGTGGCTGGGCAGCCCGAGTTGGCTGCTCTTTGGAGGGGTCCAGAGTCAAGGAAAGCTTGTGGGATTTGAGCACAACCTGCAAAACCGGGATAGTCGGAGATTGGGTTGGAATGAAAAATGTGCGTAAGAGAGGTACTTCAGACACAAGTTTATCCCAGGCAGCCTGGATGCCGTTTAGATCAACTGAAGTCTTAATTTGACATGGAAACTCGGGGAAGAATACAGAGCCCTCTGCTCTTTGCCAGGCACCGAGCATGTAGACTTGCATTGGCAATGCAGGAAGTACTTCAGCATCTTCTTTTTTTATTCCATGAGCGCGAAGTAGAGCGTCAAGATTGATATCGTCGGGTGGGACCCATTCTTCGGTCAATTCCAGAGTCTCTGACGGTATAGCTTGGGCTTGCGTGGCGCGTTGAGCCATTTCTGCAACGTTTGAGGATTTGACAAGATCTTGAGGACCGAGGTTTATTCCAATCTTCCGCAGGAGGGACGACACTTTGATGGCACTAATTGAATCGAGGCCAAGGTAGTAAAGGTTGTCTACTATCCTGATTGAGGCAAGGGGAACGCCCGAGACCTGGTGAAGAATGTTTCGGATTTCGGCTTCATTTTGGGACCACTCCCGATCCTCTTCTGGCGGTAGATCTGTAGAATCGACTGGCACGGAACTGCTTCCATCGCCCAGTATGATAGGAGCCATACCGCAGACGGACACGCCATGCTCCTCAAAAGATAGGATCTCCTGGGAGCCAGGCTGTATCAGGAACCCCATGACAGTATCTAAAGTCTCCAAAATAGTTTCCGGTCCTCCGTCCCAGACATACTGGGGCAGAAGAGCAAGTCGCCATAAGAGAGTGTCAGACATGGCTTCAGCTTCCACGCAAAGGGGATACTCGGTGGCCGACGACGCTTCAATGGATGTTGATAGGGGGCGGTCTGATGATTCAGCTACCGGAGACTTTTGAAGGATGAACAAGGTGTTGAACAAATCTTGTCCATTGAGTTTTGTTGCTGATTGGGCTTTTCGCAGTGGATATTGCTGGGAGTCTCTGATATCGATCATATTCTCCTCGAGATACCTTAGAAACTCGGAAACTGAACCGTGCAAGATACATCGCAGGGCAATTGTATTCATTGTTGGGAACACGAGATTGTCTGCCCCATCAGAATCCCGACCCGACAAGACTGTGCCAAAGAGGACATCGAGCTTCTTGATTTGGCGTGCTAGTGTGATGGCCCAACAAGCTTGGCAGAGTGCCTGCAAGCTTACAGAAAGCCTTTTGCAGGCGGTTTCGATTTCGGGGAGGCCAATCTTCGAAACGGACTCCAACCTTTGCCGGGTGTTCTCAGCTGTGCTGGGCCACGTTTCACTCGGAGGAATGATCGATGGCGAAGCATCTTCTAGATACTGCGTCCAAAAGTCCCTTGCCTCCTGGTTCGTGGACCCCATCACTTTTACAAGGAATGGTTCCACTGGAGAACGGGTAATAAGTCTTCCTTCTAATAGTGCCTGGAGATCCTGGAAGAGCAAACTCAGGGACCATCCATCGTAAAGAGCGTGTGCCATGGAAAGGACCATGTATCGATGAGAGCCCATATTCGCCAATCTCAACTGAACCAGATGCCTTGCTCCTGCTCCGTCCCTGGCTTTTACAGTTGCTGCTCCGGTGAGTTGACGTAGCTCATCCAAGTTTTGAACTGTTGTAACTTCAATGTCGTCGTCACAAGATTCTGCAATGACCTGGCAATATGTCATATCCAGGTTCTGCTGGGCGACTTGTACAAACCCTGTCCGTAGGATAGGTGTACGCTGAATCAATGTCTTCCAAGCGTCGATCAGTCTCGTGGTGTCAACATGATCGGATACTTGAAGAATATCGTGATTGAAGTAGGATTCAAAATCAGACTGGACCATCCCAGCCACCATTGACTCCTGAAGATGGGTGGGTGGAAGAACAGATTCGACGCGGCCCAGGTCCACACCGACACCCTCGAGATATCCGCGTAACCTAGCCTTGACCTGCAGCAGCGAAGCATCATCTGTAGAAGTTGACGGTTTGAGACAAAGATCACTCGACTCAGCCAGTATGTTGGCAATCGTCTTGTGGCGCATGATATGTGAAGGGGACAGGTTGATTCCCTTCCTCCTGAGTGTCGTAGAAAGCTTGATCACATCTATGCTGTCGAGGCCGAGTTCTAAGATCGATACATTTTCATGGAGTTCAGAGGGGGTGGCATCGGCCAAGAAGGCTACTTCGTTCCGAACAATTTGAGCTTCTTGGCTCCATTCAAAATTGCCCGATTCGTGCGTTTGGATGCGTTCATCGTTGGTGTCAGGGTTGCAGTTTTGCTCGATGTCTGGGATAGGCATCTCGCTCTCTGGTGAGCTTGCGGCCAGGCTTGCAAAGCGCTCAATATCATCAAGTATGCTATTCAGCACTTGTGAGGACGCCAGATGTCCTTGTGCGGCAAGAGTCAGTCGAAGATTGCCCGAACGGCCGTGGACGGCTTCAAGCGTAAGAGGGTAGTCGGGCGTTGCTGGACTATCCCCAATATTGAAAATGAGGCTGCTCTCATTGGCGACAGTAGTCTCCTCGATCTGGAAGGTGAAGAGGCTATCAAACAAAGCTTTGCCCTTAGAGCACCACTTCTGGATGTCCTTCAAGGGGACATGCTGGAAATCGAGAACTGATGCATTGAAATCATGACATCGCCGGAGAAGTGACTGCCAGCTTTCTTGATGAATCGCTCTACAATAGAAAGGTACGGTGTTGAAGAGAGGGCCGATGGTGTTCTCGATCCCAGGGAGGTCGATGGCTCGCCCAGATACAACGATACCAACGGTAGGCTGCTGCTGGGTGAACTTCTGCAGAACAGAGGTCCATAACGCCATGACAACAGTCTGAAGCGTGACATTCTGAGAAGAACGAATCGCCTCAAGACTTGCGGTCGACATTTCCCGCTCAGCGACGGCTACAGCATCCGGTTCGCCATCTCCATGCGCCTGAATTGAAACAGAAGTCCAACCTTCTAGTTGTTTCTCCCAGAAACCTCTGCATTTATCATGCTTGGCCAAAGGGCCATAACTAAGAGTTTCAAGAAATGAAGGTGCGTCAGGTGCGTCAACACCTGAATAATTCGCCGCGACTCGCTTGATCATGAGATCAAAACTGTTACCATCATAAAGCGCATGGAAAATATGAATCGCAAGCAGTCTAGATGTCGGTGTCTCAACATAGATGAATAGCAAAGGCTGTGTGATGGAGGACTCGTTCCGCTGGATCCAATACTCCTTCTGCTCTGCAAGATATGCAGGAATCGAATCATCCGATTGTACAGTGTGTGTTTCCCAGGCCAAGGTAGATTTTCGGACGGCAGCTTGCAAGAAACCATTCCGGGTGGGTACAAAGACAGTTCTCAGAATGCTCTCTGTTAGTACCAAATCGTACCATGCCTTTTTCAACTTGCTTGTGGAAGTAGACTCATGGAGCTTCAACTCAAAAGTATTGAAGTAAGCGCCGGGCTCGCTGTTGGTCAATGACCGAGATATGATACCTTCTTGTAATGGCGAGCATGGGCAAACATATTCGACATCAGCTGGCTCGATATTAAGGAGGCGGCATACCATACCACGGTGCCGATGACCATATGCCTGTATGGACTGTTTAACCTCTCGCACAAGTTTCTCTTGTCGATTTGGGGTGTTCTTGGCCAAGGAGTTGGCAAGATCGCCAATGATGGGGGTTTTAAGCAACAATGCAGGGGATGCTGCTTTGAGGCCGCGGGATTTGAGGAGGGAGGAAAGTCTGAAGGCCGTGATTGAGTCCACGCCAACGTCAAAGATGCTTGTCGATGGCGATAGATCATTTTTGCTCATGTTGCTGCTGAACTGCGCAATACTTTCGAGCAACTGGCCAACTATCTTCCGGGCCCCCTGTGAAACAGGTGCTATTGTGGCATGAGAAAGCTCCAAGAGCTTCTCTGGTGCAAGTTCGCTGAAAAGTCTTCTCAGGTCCTTGATTTCTGCCTTGTTGTTTGAGGAAAGGGGTATGTATGGAAGTGACAGGATATATGTTGGTACCATGTACCCTGGAAGCTTGGCACGGCAGGCTTCTTTTGCTTGCGCAGCCAGGCCCTCCTGATCCATCAAGATCTCAAGGGGACCTTTTTGAGACTTCTGGTCAACGATGAATGTTACCAGAACGTCCTTGCCACTACTTCCATGGCGAGCCACAATAGTTGCGGCGTCGTGAATATCGACAACGTCGGTACGGATGATATGATTGATCTCGGCAATTTCAAGTCGCTGGCCGCGAAGCTTGACTTGGTCGTCAGCCCGACCGAGAAAGTCAAAGCACCCATCATGGAGCACGCGGACAAGATCACCTGTCCTGTAAACTCTCTCGTTGAATTCTTCAAGTGTAGGGAACCGCTCTGCTGTAAGTTCAGGTCTGTTGAGATAACCCTTGCCCACTAATTTCCCTGACACACAAAGCTCTCCGACGCCACCGCGGAGGACTGGCGCATTGGTGTTTGGTTGCAACACAAATGAACCGACATTGGGGAACTGCTTCCCGATGTTGCTAGGGCGGCCATTGTTGGGCACACGCTGAAACATGGTGACACCGATAGTAGCCTCTGTAGGGCCGTACGCGTTGTAAATGACAGCTTGCGGTCCCCAAACGTCAAGAATCTCCTGTTTGAGTTGTTCGCCGCCTGTAATGAACACACCACGGCATAGACTGGGAACTTCATCAGGATGTGTGAGTCGCGCAAGACTTGGAGTTAGGTCAATGTGTGTGATGCCGAGCCTGTTGATGGCTGCTGTCAAGTCATCCAGTATGAGGTCTTTGGGTGCAGCAACGACGGCCATTCCCACAGACCAGCTCCAATACTGCTCGAGGACGGAAACATCAAAGTGGAGAGCAGCGAACTGAAGCCAACGTGAGTCCTCATCCCAGTGGCCTTTGAAAAGTTCCTGAAACGCCATCATCGCCTGGACAGCGTTCTCGTGAGTGATCTCACAGCCCTTTGGCGTTCCTGTTGTCCCAGATGTATAGAGGCAATAACAAGTATCTGATGGAGATATGTCGGGGTGTAAAACGACATGCTCCTCGGTCACGTCGTTCAAAACCTGAGTTTCTATTTCCATGACCGCGGCTTTTGCTTCGAAATCAAGATCCTTCGAGCATCTTGTTAGTAGGCAAGGTGCTTTAGAATCTTCGATAATGAACTCCTTTCTCGCCCTTGGTGCAGACGGATCCAGTGCGACAAACGAGCACCCAGCTTTTAGAATGCCCAGAATTGAGAAATATGCCTCGGGGCATTTATCAAAATGTACCGCAACGATGCCGCCAGGGGAGACCGTATTTTGAAGCATGTTGGCAACTTTGTTACCCATGCAGTCAAGTTGACGATAGTTCCATTGTTGCTTGACACATGCATCTCCCTCGAACTCTGATACAAACTCGAGAGCAATTTTTTCCGGATGAGAAACTGCTCCCTTCTCGACAAATTGGTGCAAGAGCTGAACGGGGGTGTCCATGGCTGGGGCTGATGCAGGAAGTATCGAATACAAGGATAAAGAATTTCTCATCACCTCGTCCTCGAAACCAGCAGCATTGCAGGCGATGTGGGTTAGTGAAGCGTCGAACTGCTTCATCAACAGCTGCGCTTGTTCACGGGGAAGAATGTCGCTGTAATACGTTATGCTTAAGCGAATTTGATCATCACCCGTGGGTTCAATCTCCAATGAGACTGGATACTCGACTCTGGCTTCTTCGTTGACCAGTTTCCATGGTACAACCGAAGTGCTACGATTTGGCATTTTCTGGTACGCAACGAGAGTGTCGAAGATAGGGCCTGCGGGGCAACCCAGCCATTTCTGCACTTGACTGAGCGGCGAGAATTGGTATTTGTGAAGGTGTTGGTTATAGCTCATCATGTAGCTGATCAGGTCAGCATTAGACGGAACGTTGTTTGCCACAACAGGCACTGTGTTGAGGCATGGGAACGCGACATCCTTGGTCTCGTCAATGGTTCTTCCAGACAGCGCGACACCAAAGACAACCGAGTCCTCTCCCAAATAAGATGCCAGTACTCGTGTCCAAGCGGCTTGGATGACGGCTTGGATTGTGATATTTGAGGCTTGAGTCGCTTCCCTGAGTTTTGCGTATGACAGAGAATTAAACGTCGAGTCAACTAGCACTTGTCGTTCTTCAAGTCGTAAGGGTGTCATTATTGGAAACTTGTTAACAACAATCTTGCTGGCTTTGGTCTCCCAGAATTCCTTCTCTTTAGATTTGTCATTCAGTGCCACTCCCAGAATGGCTGATACGGCAGGCTCGATGGTCGCAGGTTGGGGTAGTTGATTGCCCTCGACTAGCTGTGAAAGTTCATCAAGCATCAGGTGAAGTGCGGGAGCGTCGTAGAGAGCATGGTGAATGATAAGGCTCATAGTATTGGTTTGGGATGTTTGAGCCAGAATCACACCCCAAGGTGGGTGGTGCAGCGAAGAAAGCATCGATTTGCTGGCATCAGTCTTCATCTGGATGAGGTCGGCCTCTTCGTCTTCAACCAAGTGCAGTCGGTTCATAGTCGTCTCTATTGATCCTGCTTCATACCTGACCATAGCAAAAGAGGATTCTGCATGTTGCACGGGCACAAAGCCAGTTCTCAGCATAGCATGTCGTTGTTGAAGCTGCTGCCAAGCCCTCTCGAGGTTCGCTACCTGGACATCTTCCGCCACTACATACCTCACTGCGTTGAGGTAGTTTTCACCTCCAGACTGAATGAAGGATGCCAGCATGGCAGACTGGACAGGCGTGCACGGTAGGACTGCCTCGACTTTGACTGATTTGGGTAGTTGATAAACAACCTCCGTGAGGACTTGTCTTGAAAATCTGTCAAGATCGTACTTCAATGCATACCCAGCATCTGCTCTCGATGAATTTCCCAGTAGCTTTGCCGCTATCTTAGAGCAACTTGGGCATTCAATCACGTCAGAGGCCGATACAACGAAACCACGCTGGCGTAGAACCGAAGCCACCTGCACAGCGTTGATGCTGTCGAGGCCCAACTGGAAAATGGTTGTGTGGCGTTGTATACGCTGATCGCTCACCCCTGAAAGGGTGGCCAGGACACGTCTAACTTGTAAATCAAGCTCACTCCATTCTTCTTTTGCATTCGAAAGTGTCACCGCTGTGTTGTCTTTTTCGGTTCGAGGTACGAGTTGGTCTATTATTGACCTGAGGGTGTCGGGAAGATCCTTCTTGTTCAATGGACTTGCATAGGGAGCTGTCAGAATGGCTCGCAATGTAAGTTTGAAAACATCAGCCATGGCCGTGGCAACTTCCTCAGTGACAATACTCATGTCCCTGTGAATACTGACAACTAGTGAGTTCAACCCAGGGCAAGGGACGATTTCGCACACCAAGGGGATATCCATATCTCCAGAATCTCCTTCAAGTGTCCAGACGTTCTTGTCGATGTCTTGTAACGGCTTTTGCAGCAGTAGAAGCGTATCAAATATATGCTTCGCAGTGCGATTGATGCTACGCTGAATAAGCCTCAGGGGAGTAAATTGGTACGCAATAAGCTCTGTGTTCATCTTTTGAAGGTGCTTGAGCAGATCAAGATTACTTGACGCTTCTGGAAAGTCGACGCGCACAGGGATGGTATTAAAACAGGGTGCAACGAGTCTTTCGAGACCTTCGATGTCAAGAGTACGGCCACTGACAACATTTCCAAAACACACGTCTGTACGTCTGTATGCGACTGCAAGGACAGTGGCCCAGCTTGCTTGGCAAACCGAAAGTAGGGTTGACCCGAGATCTCGAATGCGCAACTGCAAATCGCTGAGAGGGATATCCATAGATGTGGTGCAGGTGCTCTGGTCAACTTCACTCGTAGTTGTCTGGGGAAAGACTGCAGATGGTTTGTAGTTTTCAAAGTGCCGTTGCCAAAACTGTTCTGCATCGTCCGGCAAGCGAGTGGAAAGTTTCAGAAACTGACTATAGGGGACTGTCGGCGGTAGTTCCTCGCCAACAGCCAATGCTTCCACCTCCTTGAGAAGTCGTTCCATTGCCACACCATCGTAAAGTGCGTGATGGCAGATGAATGACAGAAACTCGGATCCACGGTACCTCAGTAGCGCTAGAGATATCGGTGGTGTCCCTGAATCTACTGGGTCAGGGAGAGACTTGAGATGTTGTTCAATCGCCCCATCGAAAGACAACTCACTCACATCGAACGTCTTCCACGGTATTTCCCAGCTCTCGAGGACGATCTGAGCAATGGCACGTTGTGAATTTGTTGTCGCCGCAAAGCAGGTCCGAAGAATACCATGCCTATAAGACATGATTTTCCAGTATGACCTCATGGCTCCAGAGCTAGTTGTCAGGCGTAGGAGTACCTTGTTATAGTAACCCCTTTGGCCGCGAGAAAGCATCGCCTCCTGTAAAGGAGTGCATGGCAAGATCTCCCTAATGGTCTTTGCCTCTTTGGCAAACTCTTTTTTCATTGAGTCAACGAAGGTGGCGGCGAAAAAGTCTTCAAGCCTATCGACTGGGGCTTCCTTTTTTTGTGATGTCTTTCCATCCAGATATCTCGCCAACTGCGCAACAGTTGGGTTGCGAAGAATCTCAGACACAGCAACTCGAGAACCAAGTTTTGAGCTGAGATTGCGTGCCAAGTCGATGGCCGATATAGAGTCTATTCCGAGAAGAGCAAAGGGTGTCCATCTGCCAAAGTCATTGCTGGATACATTCGCAGACTCGAGAAGGGTATCTGCGATTTTCAATTCTGACTGGCTCCAATCACCCTCGTCTTGAGTGTCCAAGGACATTCTAGAGGCTTCTTCGAGGTAGTCCATACCCAAGCTGTTAAAGCAGTCACGAAGTCGACGCTTATTTATCTTTCCACTCGAAGTCATGGGTATTGATGAGATTGGGATGAGGTAAGTGGGGACCATGTAGCTTGGCAATCGCGATTTGAGGTGTGCGAGCAGGGACTGATGGGTTTCGCTGTTGATTTCCAACACATGAAAGCTAGAAGGGTCATGATTCGGAACGAAGAAGAGAGACAGTTGCTGGGGGGGGGTCTCTCCGCGCTGCACCAATACTGTAGCAGCTGAGGATGCCAGACCACTCAAGGTCACCGTGCTGTTTATCTCACCAACTTCGATTCGCTGGCCTCTTAGTTTTACTTGATCATCGATGCGACCCAGTATCAGCAGGGAACCGTCAGGAAGCATGCGACCCATATCTCCAGATCTGTAAAGCCTTCCGTACTGGGGATGTTGAATGAACTTTTGAGATGTGAGCTCTGGCATGTTGAGGTAACCCTGAGCAACCTGGGCACCTCCAAAACAGAATTCGCCGACCCAATTAAGGGGCACTACGTCAGAACTTTCTGAGGAGAGCACCACAACAGAAGTATTAGGAAACACGTGCCCTAAGTGCTCAATATGGTCATCTGCTGTCATTTTCTTCACTGTGCAGATATTTGTGGTTTCCGATGGTCCGTACCCCTGCCACAACTGGCGTTGCCATTTCTCATAGACAGATTGTGTCATGGGTTCTCCAGCAGTCACAAGAAATTCCACGCCGGGGACATTAGCAGGGTTAACGATGTTGGCAAGTGTTGGTGTCATGCTGAGGTGGGTGATACCAAGTTCGCGTATTGAGCGCTCGATGTCTTCCAAGATTGTGTCATTTGTCCCTAGACATAGACACATCCCTGCGCACCATGTATAAAATATCTCGAATACTGACACATCGAATGCTTGAGAGCATGCTTGTAGAAGGCGACCCTGTGAATTGAGACATTTGGGATACAGTGCCTCAAGATGCTCAATGTTTGCAGCAATACTATGTTGCTGAATTGCAACACCCTTTGGGGTTCCTGTCGTTCCCGACGTGTAAATCACGTACGCTAGTCGATTCCCGTCAACTTCAACGTCCAGATTGTCTGTGGAAATGTCATGGAGCGAGTCGGTGTCGACAGTTATCGTGGAAAGCTCTGACAGGGATGGGTATTGGTCACGAGACACGTTATCGACAACGCAATGCTCAGTCTGGGCCTGCTGTAGGATCTCACTAACGCGAGCACGAGGGGTTGAAGGAAGAATTGGAAGATATCCACAACCACACTTGATGATGCCCAGGATTGATGCGTACAAAGTTGGTGACTTCTCCATCACAACAGCCACTACTTCGCCGACCCTGGCACCGCTGCAATGGAGATATCTCGCGATGCGATTTGCCACTGCGTTGAGCTCTTGAAATGTCCATTTCGTCTGGTATCCACTGTCCAAAGAGTGAGCAAATAGTAGAGCATCAGAGTCCGGAGTTTGAAGCACAACTTCTTCAAAAAGTCGCGCCAAATCAGGGGTTTTCTGTGGTATGGTAGGCCGGATGTTGTTGATGGATGGGCTACAGCTGATCTCATTCAGTGTCGCTTTGACCTTGTTGGTAGGATTCTCCAGCATGGAGATAATCAATGACTCAAGCTGATTCACCATATGTTCTGCTGTTTCGGGTGACACGAAGTCCTCTTGATATGTAACTTGAAGCTCAAATCCATCTTCTCTGGGCTCAACCTCAAACACAATCGGTGTTTCTAGTCGGTCCAAATGACATGTCTCTCTCACAACGTTCTGCGTCCGCTCCGAGCTTGCGAGAGATTCCTGGTATACAAAAAGCACATCGTAGAGGCTTTCGCCGGGCTGTAATGAAACCAGCTTCTTGAGCTCTGACAATGAAAGTGTACAATGTTGCATAATTCCTCTGTTGCTTGAGTGGATGCTATTGAGCAGGTCAAGACATACAGATACGTTGTCTAGATCGACTCGAACAGGGAGGGATGCAATGCATGGCCCAATTACTTGCTCAATGCCTGCTAAAGGAATTGTCCTCCCAGAAGTTACTGAGCCAATCGTGATATCACGCATTCCTGTAATCCCTGACCACAGTAGAGCTAGTGAGGCCTGGAATATCACTTGAGGACTGCACCGAAGCTTCTGCATTCTTGTATCAACCCTACTCCGAGAGAGGGATAATCGCCTCCTGATTGATAGGCTTCGGTTTGAGCGCATCACCTTACTGCGTAGCTTGGGCAATGGCGATCGTTTCCATCCTGCGAGATGTTCCGTCCAGAATACTCGAGTGGCATCTCCTGTTTGCAGATCATGATAAAATCTGACAAGTTCTCGGAATGAAGGACGCTGAGATACTTGTTGTTGCAGGAGTAGTTTGGACCAATCAGAAAGAAGAACATCCATAGACCATCCATCATATAGAGAATGATGCAGTTGTAAGAGAACATGGACGCTATCTTCTACTGGGCTTCGCTGGATCTGGAGTATCAAGGGAGATATGAAGTCCTGTGGTGAGGAGAGGCACAGTCGTTCTTGAAACTGGTCGACAACGCAGATCTGTTCGGGTCGGAGTTCCCGCTGGAAGATCATAACGAAGTTGCCCTTTTCAGCTACAAACCCCGCACGCAGAATTGCATTCTGCTGCGAAAGTTCTCTGAAAGTCTCTGATATATGATTGATGCCATAACCTAGCGGAATACTAAGCTCAAGCTCGTTGCAATAAGTTGTTGGGTTTCGTGCAGTCTCGGCTAGCATAGCTGCTTGAAGAGGCGTGCATGGTATAACGTCCTCGACTGAGCCATGAATTCGAGCCAAGCTGGCGTCTTGTTGTACAATATCCTCAAAGTCCAATGAAAGATCTTTTGGCGCTTGTTGAGGGTTATCTATATCGGATTGCGACGGCCCTCGGATGGCAGAAATAATTTCAGACGCAGTTTTCATTGTGAGAATAGCAGTTGACTCTATCCCAAACCCAGAAGTGCGAAGAGCAGAGGCTAACTTGATTGCTTTGAGAGAATCCATTCCAGCCAAGATGAGAGGCGTCGACTTATCGACTTTGAAATTTAAACTCTGTGACACAACTGCTAGGAGCTCTGATTCCATTGTGTCAACCGGTGCGGAATCCAAGATGCTCTCTGATATGTCAGCTTTGCGTTGTTCGTACTCTGCTCTGAGCCTCTTCCGGTCAACCTTGCCACTGGGTAATCTTGGAAATTCTGACATCAAGACAACTTCTCCAGGGACCATGTACTGCGGCAGCCAATCTTTGCAATGCTTCAAAACAGCAAATTCAGACACTCCTTCGTCGACGGCACAGAACACTATCAGGATAGATTGTACTATCGCTGCCACGGCGCTGTGACATCCTGAGGTTCGAAGGACAGCCTGCTCTACTTCCCCCAACTCCAAACGTTGTCCTCTCAGCTTCACTTGGCCATCTGATAAGCGACCGAAGCATTCAAGTTTTCCATTTGGTAGTAAGCGAGCTTTGTCCCCCGTGCGATAGATACGCCCAAACGGTGAATCAAGCCAGACTGAGTTTGTTTGCTCCGGTCTGTTGATGTAGCCAGCAGCTGACTGGTAGCCACCCACAGCCAACTCTCCAACCTCTCCCTGCGGAAGAATCTTAATCTCAAACTCGTGGCTATCTGACTCTGGAATCTCGATAATGAAGCACGACACTGTATCGAGGGGCACGCCAATATTGCCCGTCGAGGAATCAGACGAGAATGCAGTTTGAACAGTACTAACATTTTGTTAGTCAGGTGTTTGCTCAGAAATAGTTGAGAATCTTACCAGTGGATTGTGGCTTCAGTTGGGCCATACATGGCCCAGAGCATGCTTGGTCTCTCATTGTCCCCTCCAAATTCCTCAACTACTGGGGCGTTGAGCATTTCTCCAATTGTCAAGAGCAACTTGAGGTCTGGCGCATTTTCTCTTCGGCGCAACAGGCTTCCAGCGACTGTTGGTGTGAGTTCACAGGCATCCACTCTCATAGCGCGAAGCACGCCAGGAAGGTCATCTAACATCTCAGCCCGCCGAATACTCACGAGAGTAGCGCCTCGAAAGAATGGGAAGAATATTTCAAAGACTGAGACATCAAATGTCGGTGCTGCAAACTGCAGAAAGCGGGAAAATGGTGGGATATGTCTATCATGGGCAATAAGAGCTTGCGATGCAGCATCGTGCGAAATTCCCACGCCTTTGGGAGTTCCTGTTGATCCCGATGTATACATGACATAGGCTAGATCTTCTGGCTGAGGGACTCTATGTTTGAGCTCGACTCTTGGAGATCGAGGAGGGCTTTGATATTCTTCATACTCATCAACGATGATTATAGTTGCACCGGTATCGTAGGGTATTTCAGATGCCAGTTCTTTCGTGGTCAAAACCACTGTTGCTGAGACATCGTCAAGAATGAATTTTACGCGTTCCGGTGGCGCATCAATATTGAGAGGACAGAAAGCCCCTCCGGACTTTAAGATGGCCAAGAGTGAGATATATAGAAGAGGGGATTGGTGGATGAGCACAGGAACAACAAACTGTCCAGTGACATTGCCTGATGCTGTTGTTATGCGAGTCGCAATGCACGCTGCAGCTTCATGAAGCTCGCTGTAGGTCAACCTGGATTGCCGACTGTTACCCATATAATCCAGGGCTACGTGTTGGCCCGGCTCCTTCACCAGTTGATGTAGGAGGTTTGGTCCAGGCAGCCTGGAAGGCCGCGCGTTAAGGATAGACAGTCCTGTCAAGTCCATAGTGCTCCAGTTACGCTTCTGGTGATTTGGTGGTCTGAGAGTGTGTTAGTCAGAACGATGGCGTTGCCGGGCAATCAGTGTAATGGATGGTGACAATAAGGAGGGTGGTTTCGAAGGGCATACGGCGCCGGTAACATTCAGAGCCGGCGACAATACCGGTGACGTTGAAGGTGTGCACTCGGAGTAGAAGATATATGGCCCTTTTAGGGAACGCACTGGTCCGCCAAAAGCCTCATCCTGGGGCATTAATTACAGGCCAACATGCTATTAGCTAAAACTGTGTGGACTAACATTAGGCTGCTTGGGTCGCTTCACGACCATGCGGAACCAAGTCTCGGAGGATGTACACGCCAGCCGGGGTCCCAAACACGGGAGCTGCGAATTGGAATGACGGCAAAGCAAACGGACGCATGCCGTGTTAGAATCGGCGGCGCAATGATTCGTCAAAGGCAAGCTCGAGGCGTGGACGGTCGTACAGAGTGGTTAACCTGGTCCAAGGGGGGCGTGCGGAAACAGCTGTATTCCAGCCTGTCAGCGTCGAGTAATTACTCATCGGCTCATGAAGATGACAGGGACAAGTAAGATCCGGCTGCGAGTGCTGTCGGTGGGTGGGTAATAGACAGCTATTATTTGAAAGGCTGGGCTGGCAAGACATGCCCCAGGGCAGATTAAAACCGCGACCCATGATGAATGATGTGGTGCAGTCAGGGTTGAAGTGCAATGGTGTGAGCCGAGATGCTCTGTACAGTGGGGGGCAGTAAGTATGAATATCTAGCCCAATTCAGCTATCAGTATGTGTATATATCTCTCAAATATACCGATCACTTACACTGATCAGTTAGGATATGCCTCTAGCTAAAATCAGAAACAAAGATAGCCCCTTTTCGACTAGAGGGAGTGTGAGACTACTTCGAAGGAGTTTCATACTTATTGCCCCCCACTGTATGGTGGACCTCTAGCCGTGGCTGGCGCGGGGAGCAAGACAACCTCGTTGGTCTTATGCCAAAACCGCACCAGGATATGGCGCACGTGCGCGGGATAGTGGTGCTTTTATTCAAACAGCGTGATGTCTCACAGGATGCCTAAGTTTCGGCGTCAAATGAGCAGTGGAGAGAGCAGCCGCTCAGAATGGATTGCGTCACGACTCGGTTTATGTGAACTTGGTCTTGTTATCATGACGACAAAGTTCACCCCAACACCAACAATGGACCTGTTCAGCCTCTTGGTTCAACAAGAGCATGGCCTTCTGTGTAACTTCAAGCGAGGATGAATTTCTTGCCAAGAGACAGTTCTCATTGGCAATGGATTACAAAATCCATTCATCCATATTGGGTAACTTGATAGATCATAACTGCGAATCAGATCGGCAAGCCAGCCCCCAAAAGGAAAGGGTAATTTCTCTTGGCACCTGAGGAGGCTCGACGTAAGGTTCAACGGCCCCAGGGTGCCTAGCAAATGATTACGTGAAGGCTTATGGCGGTTATAAGGTAAAACAAATCGCTGCATTTGAGACGCTGCACTAGAGGAATTCCCGAAGCTAGGCATAACGTAGTGATCGTGGCTGACGAGAGCAACCCGAGATACGGCATGCGGGTCGAGGGTAGAGGGTCGTCGACATCGGTGTTGCTTTTTGGTTATGCGGACAAGGGATCCTCGACGGGTCGACCCGCGATAAAAGGGGAAACCCAACTTGACCAGTGACTTTCGGCCCTACTAAGCAGTGTCTAGGCGCGTTGTCTAAGTCACATGATAGACTCGTCTGGGATAATGGCATGGGAGCTTGAACGCGTGCTGTCCAGGTATCCGTCTTCCCGTGAGCTATCGCACACAACGAATCTTGTAAACCCCATGGTAGCTAAATAGACTCATGCAGGTTGAGTCACAGGGTGATCAGATCAGGCAGGATCAAAGCCAGCAGATAGAGGGCATTTCCAATATCCAAGGGCAAT
The DNA here is from genome assembly GCA_008711595.1 of Fusarium xyrophilum. NCBI lineage: Eukaryota > Fungi > Ascomycota > Sordariomycetes > Hypocreales > Nectriaceae > Fusarium > Fusarium xyrophilum. Next base: position 5,098 of record VYWZ01000706.1, on the reverse strand, counting down.
GGCGGGAGAGGGTTATAAAAGTGGGATGACGTTGATTAAGACACCATGATAGTGAAACGATATTAGTCAACGTGGGAGGTTTCCGGAAATGTTGGTGTTTCCCGGCGTAAGAGGGGGAGTAGAACAAGCGAGAGGGGTTTTGAAGGGCATGGCATGTGCATTGATCGGGAGTAGGAGAACGTTGTATGTCATTTTACCTTGTCTACGCGATGGAGGTTGGGTTAGATTGGGTCGGTGAGGACGATGGAACCATCAACACAGCGTGATTGTGCCACGCAGGGCACAGGATGAGAGAAAGGCTGTGACGACTGGCCAGAGGAAGCGATGTATTAAGGTTGGGACAAATAGGTGGAAGCAGCTATGCCTCTGGACCAGGCGAAGCAGAGGTGAGCGAGGTTGGAAGCGGAAGCAGGAAAAGAGGCACTCCATGAGGGCAAACCCCAGACTGACTGGATGGGAGAACACGCATGTTCGGTCGGCGCAGGCTCGGATTCCCGAAGGGATAACGGTTTGGGAGAAGAGCGAAGCTAACGGTAGCGGTAGCACGGCGCTGAAACGAATAAAGCGGAAAAGAGCAGTGCGGACACCGAGCCGAGATTATGGAGAAATGCCAGACCCGTCAGGTTAACATGTATCACGTTCCAGATTGTTGCCTGTGGTTCTGACAGACACGTTGACGGCTACCTCCGAGAGCAGAGCACGAACGAGACGACAGACTTTCTGCCGAGTCAGAATCACCACAGGCGGAGTGATTGATCCCGTTGCGGCTTTAATGAAGCAAACGGGCAATGTTGAGGGCGATGATGGGATGCCCGATGAAGCGGACGGCGGTAATGATGGTGGATTTTCTGACGCTCGTCGGCGTTTGATGATGCAAGGTGTAGGTGGAGAAATGGAGGGGAGGGTGTTGGCTATGACCAACCACTACCGTACTGCTCCTCGGAATGGGTCAATGCACTCACTCATCGTTCATCGAAGCCCAGAGCTTGCTACCCTGCATGAGAATTCTCAAAGATCATATGTCAATGTCAATTCTGTTCTGGTGTTGAGATATTCTGATCTTGAGTGAGACGATATGATTGATTGCTACCTACTTTTTCTGCTATGTGACTGCATATTGATCAATTCCCCGTTCATGCTCGTCGAAATTTTCCAAGTGCCTCGACCACTGCAGCTTGCGTTCGTTTATGAAGTATCAAGTGCTAAAACGAAACCAATCTTTTGGTACCAGATCTAATCAGATAATCTAGTGTACACGTAAATGGAAATGATGTACTCCGTACTCTCCCCTGCCCTCCCATGTACCTACCTACCTGTCCAACGGCTCTCGCTTCGAAAACTTCCGGTCGGTGCCAGGATTTTACGGAAACTTGACGATCAAACCGTACTCATGCCCACTCAATTAATATGTGATTTCTATGTAATCCAGGAAGTCAAGAAAGTCCTGTTGATAGCCTTCGTCAATTACAATATCTTTTAAACTACTTGACCACCTGTAAGTTGAGAAAAGCCGCCCTACCTTAAGCATTGTTAAAGATTAGTAGCCGCCAGAAACTTTTCGAGCAGCCTATGAGATGGTGTCAACCCAAACCTGCACACTTAACACGTTCATTGTGCGGAAAGTCAACCTTCGAATTTGATCGAGCCTCGTATGCTTCATGTCCATTCACTCCCATGTTCGAATTCCAGCTAGAGCATGCATTGTCATAGTATCATTGTAGTCTGATCTCGGCAAGGCAAAGCGGCTTCTCTTACTGTGCTGAATAGTGCTTTTGCCTGTAAATTTCTGCTTTTCCTCATGAAAGAAGCTTTGCCTCTCACGTGCATGGTGACAGAAGCGCCTAAGGTATCTGGTTATGGCATGGGTTTCAGCTGACGATTGCTGGGATAATTCGACAACCTGAGGGAGGCTATTGTAGGTACTACTTGGACCCTCAGACACGGGATCGCAAACGGGTACGAGATCCTTTGAAGTCCGGACCAACCGTGAGACCACGTACTGCTGGAGCGTTGGCCTGGTGTTCCAGATCACAGCACGGCAAAGTGTCACGAAGACAGGGGTTCAACAGGGCGAAGAAAAAGCAACATCGTCACCCGCAATTGGCATCATCTGACGGTTTTGCCGATCATATCGAGCCATACTACGGGTATTTCCAGAGTCGTGTCGTCCCATGGTTGCATATCTGCTCTCCATGATTTCTGTCATTGCAACATCGATGCTGGCCTATCCCAGCTGTATGGATTATGTATGTATATCGGAAAGCACCGTTATCGGACTGAGAAAGCTTCACCGACGCATTTGCATCTAATCAATCAGTCAATCGATGAACCTCTGGGAAATTGTTACTCGCCAGCCCGGTTATCTCCCACAGGCGTAGGACCCTGTTAGCAAATGCAGCTCTAGACAGCGCATCAACCGATGGAGATTCAACGCCAAGTGCTTGCGCTTATAGGTCAAGAAGCCTGTGCCATGGTCCAACAGGGATAAGCTTCTGTTCATCAGAGAAGAACAATATTCTTCCATTCACAATTGCCCTCCGACTTGCTCGCGCTCATTCGACCGGTACCTGTCCCCAAGAAGAAAAAACACAGCATAATTGCAGGGGTTAGGTTGCGAGCACGAGCACAAGCACCAGGGGCCATCTGGTGCTAAAAGACCCCTGGGCCGCTTGGAGGTCGGTAACCAGTCAACTTGAGTTTGGTGCGCGACGCTACTGTAAGCTGGCTAATTAGATCTTATCAGATCCGGTTTATCAGATCATCAGATAATTCCCTCATCTCCACAATGGAGCCTGAGGTATTCGCCGCTCATCAACACTCCAATCACGAGCATTTTGCCATCCGCCTTCCATCTGCTCTGCGGGACTGCCCCTCCTTCTCGTCGAACGACATTGCGAGGCTCGAGTGATCGGCTCTTCTGGCGTGGGCGCCGTCAAACCGAAGCCGTTCTTCGCCGCACTCTGTGCTTTCCTATGCCTGTGCTGGTCAATTTTTTCTCTGCCCCCAACCCATGGCATTGACGTCGTGTCTAAACGGTGTGAAAGAGCTTGGGTAACGGGGCTGCAGAAAGCCGTCATCGGCCCAGGCGAGACTGGACGTTTCGAACCCATGCCTCGATCTCACAGAACAAAAATGCGTAGCGTCTTCAAGGGTCTGCATCGGCCCAGTTAGCAAGCGATGAACTGGACTTTGAACTGCGGCTGCTTCCACCTTTTGTGACGACAGCTGGGATGGCAAGCACATGTCCAGTTGTAAGGCCGTCTGATCCTTGCTCAGCGGCGTCAAACTTTGCAGAGTTCGCCAAGCTTGCACGCTGTTTTGCCATGTCTACAGAGAATCTTATCTGATCTTGTACCAAAGATCATCGCCGACGTCGCATCATATTCCTCCATACTTACGCTTCTTTACTGGGGATCCTTGGTCAGTTTGCTCGTAATTCAGGAACCTCCACTTCCCTATGCCACCGTCTTGAGACGCAAGTGGCCACAAACACCCCTCCTGTAGAGATGAAGCTGAAGAAAAACACCGGGTAGAAGGTGGTAGAAGTCGAGGGTTCGGAAGAGAATATGGGTCAAAGAGTAGTTTGAGTCTGCAGACTCTCGATGAGGTCGAATTAGGAGACTTCTCAAGCCGAGGAATTGGCATACATACGGAATCACACTCTCGATTTAAAGATGTCAACATACATTGATCGACCATTCTCGAAAGGCCTGAGCTTTTACGGTACGGCATTCGTCCATATTAGAAGGTTCCAAGACTGATCATCATCGTCCGTCAATAAACTAAAAACAAACTTTGCTTGAGCTTCACCCACGAGTATGGGTATCCTGTTAACATGCTTCGACCCTTGCTCATGGTCTTTTCCTCTGCCCATTTGATACTCATCGTTTCCTCATTCAACCTCGAGTGCCGGACTCAACCCACGCCGCCACGCATCCCTGCAGGGTCCCTCCAGGCTTGCGACGGGTTGGCTAGTTGAGAAGCTCTCGTTAGACCCGCAAGCCAGTGTGATTCTGCTCGGAAATGATGAGTGGGCAGTGGCGCCTCGAAGCTCACTCATGCGCTACGGAACTTCACGGCGTTGATGAAGTCCCACGAGGAGGATCCACGAGGCACGCCGCGGCCATGGACGTGGAGAGTGAGGCCGCAGAGCCATTGACTGCGCGACATTTCCCATCCATTTTCCATCCCTTGCAGACCGATGACTGGCCTAGCCTGTCGTCTTATTGCATCGTGTCGCCCATCCTGCAGGGGCTGACAGAGCCTTTGTAATTTTGACACTATCGTTAGAACCCAGCCCAGACGGGGCCTGCATGAGGCAATCCTTTAACCATGCTGTGCCTATGTCTTTGGAACACTCTTATGGTGATTGCTGCTTCAGTTGATCGAGTGTCGACATGAGCCCTGAGAATTACGATGGGAATATCGCAGGTCATGTGTATGAGTGCTATGCTCTCTCTCCCACTTCACGAGGTCCAACACAGGGCAAAGCTTCAACAGAGAAACTGAAACAGTCACGAAAACAAAACCAAAAAAAATAGAAGCCCAAAATGGCTTACAGGACCCCTCCGAGCTAAAGCTTGAAAAGATTGGTGTTTTCTCTGCAGCAGGGCATTTAGCCCACCCTCCACCATTTCCCGATCCCACCCTCTCTCTACGGGGCCTAGGCTTGGGCTTAGTCCTGGTCTTGTTCACTACCTACTAACCAGAGTCACGTTGACTGATGTTAACAGCAATGGATTCCGTCACCATTCTCATTCTCATTAACCTTCTGAAGAATTTCTGGCCTGACCCGGCTTCCATTCTGCCGCTCGCTATGCTTTTCACTTGCTTGGCATCCGCGGCTCCACGCCTTGGCTCGGCCGCCGTGCTCGGCCCAGCCCAGCCCAGGATGACCGGCACTGGGAACAAAGGCCCAGTCTCCGGTGGGCTAGCTAGTTGTGTTCTTCCCGGCTCAGTATAGTAGTGTCTCCATCATGGAAGGTTTTTTATGTATTATGGCTCCATCGCAAATGTACCTCCCCAAGTATGTACGTACGAGCTTGACGAGGTTGTATTAGCCATGGAGAACCTCCATGTACAGTAGCGGGAAAAAAGT
>VYWZ01000705.1:0-20087 GCA_008711595.1 Fusarium xyrophilum | reverse complement strand
AGGCTAGACTGGTTAGAACTAGTAGGGAGTACTGTTATAGTTACCCTAGTATAAAGGATTGCCTAGTATAGCAGAGACTCTGTACGAGTATATCTTACTACCAGTATAAGTAAGTCAGTACATGCAGTCCGATGGTTATGAGTTTCTATGAGTTTCTATGTATTTCTATGAATTTCGGCGCCGTTAAACCCCGAGAGACCCTGATATCATCTTCGGCTAACATCGCAAGGATATTTTGTTTTGCCGATGTTAGCCGCAGGGTTAACGTAGTTGACCTCAGCAAGATGAATTCCAAATACATTAGATTATAGCCTCAAACTAAGGCGCCGCCGGTTTTCTGCTCTAAACCATACTTTCTTCTTGAATAGGTAGTAGCTGGCGAGCATATCATCATGGATTTTTAGTAGCTAGGAAATAATACTAGTTCTTCATTAAGCCTGCCTCTTTACGGTCTCGCTTTATAGTAGCATTACAGTTTAGTGTAACTGGCCTCATAGAAAGTAATCAAAAATATAAGATCACCATTCCTTCTCTAGATTTCACACTCTCGTGCAATGGGTAGCGCCAAGCGCTATCTTCATACCTGCACTATCAAAAGAATAGCCAAAAAGTAATTGAGGCTAGTGCTGACATTACTGATCGTAGTAATCCATAATGCCTCGACTTAAGGGCTTATTATAGAAGCTGAAGGTCTATAAATACGCAGTATCTTACACTTCGCTAGTAAAGCTTATTCTATCTCTATATCTTGGCAGCTAAAGATACCTTTATTACCTATAGTAAACAGAATGATTAATAAAAACCTAAATATCACTATTAGACTAAGAAGCTCACTATATATTCATATAGATATAAAGCAGTCAGGAGACGAACCTGATTATAAGCAAGTATACATAAGTAGAGTATATAATAGACTTAATAGTGTAAAGTTAATAGGTAGACTTCTAGGATCCTGGCGTATTATTAATAGATACTCTGAGAAAACTTATTAGTCTCTAGAATGCCACTCTTTTAATACTTGAAAACTCTATAAAATTATTAAGAGAGTCTGTTATCCTGCTATAAGAGCAGATACAAAGAACTTAAACTAGGTTATCAAGTTCAACTTAATAAGATACTCTGTATAATAAAGACTTAGAGTTTATAAGTACCACTTAAACCAACTTAACACAGCATATACATTATACCTTACTTAACTAAGCCAATAAATAGACCTTCCTTACTTAGATATTTGCTATAGAGAATATTAGCATTAGTAATAATAGCTAATAGATAATAATCTAGGAAAGTAAAGGTTTAGTTAGGGCAAGAAATTTAGCGATTAGAGATAGGTCTAGGCAGATTATTAGTAGTATCTCTGGTGCTATATTATAGAAGATTGTTAGGAGTTGGAATCAGGGTTTATAGATAGCAAGGTGATATATAGATAATCAAACGCTTTATAGGCTTCTTTCTATCTCTTTTACCGGTAGCCTATATATATATTCTACTTTATAATGCCTCTACTACTATAAAAGCTTATTGTATTATATACTATCCTAAAAACTGATCCAGGATGTAAGGTACTATCTCATAACCTAGGCTGGCATATTACGAGGTCCCAAAACTGGGCCCTATTGTGTTACAGCGGGTTTAACGGTCAATTCCGGGGCCCAAAGGGTCTCGTATTAGGCGCGAAAACCTTATATCACCATTTACATAAGTAAGCGCCTGAAGTCAGCTGCTTAAATATAGCATAGCTCCCGAAACAGTACCCATGACTTAGAGGGCACAAAAGGTGCATCCCAGACGCGCCATGAAGTGAGCGTGTATCCCTCTAGATCAAAGGCGCACATGCCAGACAGAGCATATGAACTGGGACGGAGAAGCGGGCTCGCTGGGTTGGGGGCCTGTTTTAGTCCCCTAGAACTGGGGTCTCATACGTTCACAGCCGGCTGTGAATTTAATATCACGTGACTTTTGCGCACAGCCGGCTGTGAAAATAAGATTCCTTATGTAAGCCCAATCTGTAAGTGAACGAGCAACAGCTATCAGATTACCAATCCTATACTCGGAGTTTTACCTTTTTATCTCTCATTCAGATGATCTATTTTAATTACATTTCGTATTAAATTTGCAAAACTTAGCGGGCGCTGTTCCCATTAGGCCCCTCCTCCCTGCCGTATAACATCTCTCTCGGCAGCATCCCAGATGTGTTGCATCCCTCGCCGCTGTGGGAAAGGCTTCTCTGCCACCTCTTCCCCTATACTCTGTTCAACTCGCTCATTCTCAGCTTTATCCCAGTCAAGATAACTGAACTGCTCCTCCTTAGTCCACTCTCTCGTGCCGGATTTCTCCCTGCAACGCTGCCCCATTTGCTTATAGTCAAGACACCATTGGAGCTCTGTTTTGCTATACCGCGCCGGCAACCCCATAGCCTTCCGGTATTGCTGATTGGTCCTCAACCCTCCCCGGGGCACTGTGGCATACCAAGCCTCTCGTGCTTCTTTGTACCGTTGGTAGATAGCACGCGGGTCGTCAGCTCGTAACGTAGGAGTCGCAGCTACTGGTGTAGGTACTGGAGGAGATACTTTACGAGTTGTTGTATGTGTTGTTGTGTGCGTTGTTATAACAGCTATAGTCTCAGATATTATAGACACTCCTGATAGAGATACCGGGGATGCTGAGCGGGTTACAGAGCGAGTGGTTGTGTGTGTTGTTGTATGCGTAGTTGTAGAGGCTTCAATAGGAGTCTGTACCGGATTTGTTTTTGTAGAGGATCCTGTTGAAGCCTCTACGAGATATTCGTAGCGCAAGGGGCACACCTTAGACCTCAATGTATGGCCCAGCGCGCCACATTTAGAGCACTTTAGTGGCGCCTTTAGCCGTACTGCTTCCTCAATGGCTTCAAATACACAAGGCTCACGCTGTGTGCTTGTTGGTGGAAGCTTCGAACTAGTTGCCAGACGATCGAATTGCTTGCGAGGCTCAACAATAATCTGAGGGGTTCCGGGGCGATGGAGAAGCCAGTGTGAGTGGATCTGCTCTAACAGAAGGGGCTCATCGAGCTGTACCAAAGGTTGAAGCATATGAGCACAAGGTAGACCAAGGGTCCTCGCAGTGACTCCTGTACATGCAGGATACTCTCTCAATAGTCGTTGCCGTTGAGCATCAAGTTGCCGCAGGGCTTCATGTGACAGCCAACCACGGATATTGCTATACAGCGGCCCAGATATATCAATTGGTGTGCTGACCTGCTGCTGAGCTTGGTTAACCTCGAGCTGATTGAGTTGGTTCAACAGAACGAGCTTGATTATATTCCAGGCCCCAAAAAGGTCAACTTTCGAGGTCTTCATGTGGGATTTGACGAGCTGATGGATACCTTCGGCCCGTGACGTAACGAATTGCTGGAAATGAAGGTATTGGTGAACCCAGGCCTTCACAAACCTCTCCTTATGGGGGTCTAGCCATGTCTCCATGATGTATCCAACCTCATTCAGGTGGCTAGGGCTGTAGCGTTGCTTGAACTTCTCAAGCCTCTCCTTGTAGATATCTTCGGTCGTTGAGGCCACGATCTCATGCCAAGACTTGTAGAATGTATCCCACTCTTCCTGCCTTTGAGTGTCGTCTTTATCTCGAGTGAATCCGGGCTTGCAATAGCTTAAGACTGCTCTGTTGATATGCCATAGGCATAACAACAAAGGTGACTCAGGGAAGCAAGAGGGAGAAGAAAGAGCATTCATGCAAGCAAGGCAGCGATCTGTGAGTATTACAGACGGAAGGGTTACCCCATAATGCTCATATATATACCGTAATCGTTCAAGAACCCAGATGAAGTCCCCTTCTTCCTCGCCACTGAGAAAGGCAAATGCAACACAGAATGATCGTTGACAAGCATCAACACCAACTATATCGAGAAGAGGCATGCTGTACTTGTTGACCTTGTACGTACAGTCTAATATGAGCACTTCAGGGTATAATTTGAGGTATCTCAATGAGCTTGGATGTGCAAAAAACACTGATGTGACTCTGTTACTCTCGTCAAGGCGTATCTGACTCCAGAAGCCTTCGTTCTCAAGCTCATTCGCAAGGGCGTGCATGCTGCTTTGACCTTTGGCAAGCTCCCGCTTCCCTTGTGCAATACAATTGTAGATATCTTGCTGTGTAGCAAGTGTATCTGAGTTCAAGCGTAAATAGGATTGGATCTTCTTTGGCTCAATGCCGGCATCGGTGAGTTTGTGGACTGTTGATCTATCTGGGGATGATAGATGACGATGTGCTGGATGTGCTTGCTCACTGAAGCTTGGCTCGTGGTTGTGTTGATGAAAGCCAGGCCCGGGACGATGTGTGAGCTTCCAAATAGTCCCACACAGGCTTTCCTTTGCTGTGATAGAGAAGAGGCATCCCGTACGACGTGTTGTAGTCTTCCGTTTTCGTTTCTTCGTTGGCTTGGCCTTCGTTATTCCTGAACGGTCACATCCATAAATAACCCCGGTTCTTCCATTGGGAGTCTTCCAAGAGGTCGTAACTGAGAAGGCATAGCCTCGAGGCGCTGCCCAAGCATTGATTGCGGTGACTAGTTCCTGCCGTGAGCTATATTGGCCTTCGGGAGGCATGGCATCGTCAGAGAAAGCATTGGAGACGCCAATTGGGTTCATAGTAGATGAAAGAAGGTGCTTCACGTTGAAAAGATGTCACAGAAGCTGTTAATCGTGGAATTGGTGCCCTAATTTGCACTAATTTGCGGTATGCGGCCCCTTTTCTGAGCTTACATAAGGAATCTTATTTTCACAGCCGGCTGTGCGCAAAAGTCACGTGATATTAAATTCACAGCCGGCTGTGAACGTATGAGACCCCCCTAGAACTTGGCTCTTTATGTAAGCCCAGTTCAAGGCCATGCAAGGCAAAATTGGGACGCGACTAGCCGAAATCGTCGAATAATCATCATCTCAGAAACTTCGCCAATAAAGTCCGCTCGACAAAGACGACGAATCCTAATGTAGGAAGACTTAATAGCTAGGGTTTTCCGAGAATTATAAGCAAACGCCTCTGGCGAATTTTCACTGGCATAGTCTACTCCAGGTTCTTAAATATTCCTATCTAGCGAATTATTACTAACAGGGTCTACTCTAAGCTTTTAGGTAATCTTATCTAACAAATAATCACCAATAAGGTCTATTCTAAACTTTTATATAACCCTTCTAAAGGAAATGTCACTAAAGAAGTTTATACAAGAATATCGACGAAACATGGCTTAAGGAATTTCGCTACCAGAACTGGCACTTAAGGCAAAATGAGTCGGACGCAAGCTGAAGGCGGCCATAAGCACCAGCACGACGAGATTCAAAGTTAACCAGTCAGAGAAGGCGACAAACTCACCAGGCGGCCAGATTTCGTAGTGGGATATGCGGGAAAACCTGGTAGAATGCGACGTGTCAGCCATGCGAAGCCATATCGAATCACGTCGAGCTATGACCCAGATTCATACACCGCCCTAGGCATCAGTTTATAAATCACAAATAAGAGTCCTCTTATGCTCATTATCATATCAAAACGCTATATAAAAGGGGCTATCTTCTAAACTAGTACTTTACTACTTTTTGCTCTTATTCGAAATGCCTTCTACGATCAATATGCAAGATATCGAATGACAGGTTGACTTACAGGAATCTAAGGATATACCCGACTTGCGAGATCGCGTGGGCCAAGGCTGTTTCCTCTGCTTAGAGAGCCATAACCAAGGACAGTACGCTATTCTTATACCATACTAAAGACTGATAAAGGCCAGCCGTATTATTAGATATACTAGGGACTAGGACTGCACTAGTAATCCGAAACTAATATATAAGGTAATAATGCCTTAGGATAGTACTTATGAATCTAATAATAAAATCTATTAGAGATTAATTAATATATATTATTAGTATCTGGGTTAGTAGAAGAGATGGTTGCCTTACTTCGGAATCACTGAAGTATTAGAGGTCAATATAAGCTTCAATATATCATATTAGAGCTAAGATTTAATGATATTAAAAACATAGTTTCAATTTGCCAGTTTTATTAAGTCAGATAGTTATTGCCCTATTTATATAAACCTAGTTAACCTTAAGAATATCTTAGAAGAATATAAAAGGACAATAGCTAAGCTTCTGACTAGTCTATACCTCGATTTTAATAATACATATGAATATCAGTATAGTAAAAAATGTCTGATTGGTATAGAGGAATGGTCCCAGCCTTATATCAAGGTTAAAGCAGAGGAGGCAGAGCAGCGTCATAAGCGGCTTCTGTTTATCTCCTATCTGAAGGAATGTGCCCAAGACCCAGCAAGAGCCAATAGATTATATACACTAGAAGGTTTAGTGTAAGAGAGCTGTATCTATGATATCAAGTATATATAGTGTCTTATTTTATCCTTTCCCCTTTAAAAAAACATAGTCTGACTTCTTTAGGGGTCTGAACCAAGTTGCAATGCCTCTTCCATATTAAAAGTTCCGGGGGACAGCTTGGATAAGAGGCCTATATTTCATTTTAGGATGGCAGACTGACTGAATGCACATAGAATTGCCGTTCAGAGTCTTATATGCTTGGCTTGGAATTGCCTCCATTTGGCTCAGCCTAGTACTCTAGAGAGGGGCAGGGGGGGATTAGGGGACTGCTTTTGCATTCACGCAAGTTGTTGCAGCATCCGTTATGATCATCGTTATATATGTCCGATCGTAGATGGTTTGAAAGTAGCTGCTGGCCACAGACCAAGTCAGCGAAGAGGATGAAGTAGTTCTTATGTAATGATTTTGATTAGGGGTTACTAATACTGTAAGCCTTCCGCGCTACAAAGGAATCACTCAAAGCTGCTTACTATATTGATTACCTCGGTCACACCTCCGCTATTAGTAAAGAAAAGCCTAACTCGTTACTCCATAATCCATTCTGATTATCCCCTCACAGCACCTATAAGCTTCCATTAACTAGTAGTAGGCCTAGGCTGATTCGCTTATGGAGATAATCAATCTACCTTCTTTACTAGTAGATAGAAGCAAGCTTACCCTACTAGTAGCTGAATAGTAATGCTGGCTGCTTTATTACGTTACACATCAACTACTAGTAGCTAGCTAATGTGCTGATCCTCATAAGCCTTTATCTTAGTTCCTGAAACGGGTTGTAGGGTAATAGGTAATCTGGTTCTGCTAGTAGAGGGAAGATTATAAGGATAATAAAGCATTCCTGGTCTTCCAGCTACTAGTAGAGGATTGCTTACGGCCTACAGAGATAATCAATCTGACCCCTCTACGAGTAGACAAAAGTTTAGTTCATACATACGCCTACTTGCGGCCGAGAAGCAAGTAGCTGTGTAAGCTTCTCTACTTGTAGAGAGGTAAGTAATCATATAAGCCTTAGTAACCGCACAGCAGGGAGGCACGTAATCATGTAAGCCTCTCTACTTTCTCTACTAGTAGTAAAACTGCACAGCATAAGGCAAACTCCGTCAGCTGTCATCCTTGGTATATGACCTAAGAGCTGCTAGTAGCGAATGTACGCCGGCATGAATAATCCTATAACCCTTTCACATTACAAGGTAGTACTCCTTATTTCATTACACCTCTTCTACTAGTAGCCAGCCATTGTGTTGGCTTCGGTGAACTGTCATCTATATACCAAAAGAAGTGGCTAACTCTACTACTAGCAGAGGGAAGCTTATAAGGATAACCAACTATTTCTCTATGCTATCCGGTTGACAAGCTGCTCTACAATTACTTTTACATTCCCAAGCGCGATTGAATCAAGCCCTGTAATTAGTATCCTCGCAGAGGGCTTGATAAAAGACAACTTCAGGAGTCTCTTTAGAGACAATCTAGAAAACATTTACGACCACTGTGTGCCTATGTTGAGAAGGTCGACGTTGCCCTCCAATATAGCATCCAATGACCTGCGCATCGCCCATGTATTTCAGAGCTTAATGAAAGACTCAGAGAATCCAGATACGGCAATCTCAAAACTTGCCTCAGTTCAGCTGGCACGATTAATGAGTTCTTTACAGAGCCGGATTAAGACTGACCGCCGAAGTGGCAGGGTTGTTCTTGGGAAGAGAGCTGACAGCATTGCTATGGACATTTTCGTCGGTGCCCTCGGCTTGCCATCAGGTGGGGGTGGCAGGCGCCGAGCATTTTGGCGGCATCGTCTTGACAAACAGCGAGCGACTCTTGCCGGGGCTGCACCCCTCCTTATCATTGCTTATACAGAAAAGGCTGAACGTCTCATGTAGGTATTTTCCCTTTGTAAATGGACTCGACGACCCTTTGTTTACAGTCCCGACCGATTTCAGAGGCCGCCCTGGCTTTCTAGATAAAGTTTCTAAGCACAGACCAAGTCGTGGCTGATGTGGCTTTCTACAGTGCGCAACGTGAAATGTCAGAAAGGGGTTTCAGCGCTAAAAATGCTGACGCGTCATAATGCTTCCAACAATTGCTAATTGCGGCTGATGATGGCAGCTGTCAACTCCTATTCAACCCAACGCATCCAGAATAAGCCTCAGCTTGCTGACCCGAAATGGCTCCCTGACTATCTGATGCTGACCATGAGATGGTGATGACCATGATCCAACGTGGCGAAACAACTAAACAAATAGCCCAGGCCATTCCCTGCGACGCTCGAACCGTCCGCAAAGCTAAAGCCAGGTACCGGCTCTTCGAATCGATAAAGGCGCCCCCGAACCGTATCGGACGTTACAAGAAGGTGACGCCTCACAAACGAGATGCCTTGCCCGATACCCTCGGCGACGATCCTAACACCGATTGGAGCGAGATGGTGACGTTCCTCCACGATCAGTTCGATGATGAGATCTCCCTTTCCACCATCAGTCGTCTGTTGAAGGATGTCAGATGGACGCGAAAGAACTGCCATTGTGTCGCGCGTCAACGGAACCCGAAGCTTCGAGATATATATCTTTACAAACTGTCCAAATACAAATCGTACCAGATGCTGATAGACGCGTCGGCTACCGCAAGAAAGGATGGGCTCCGAGTGGAGTGACACCCATCCAGGTTGGCAGGTTCAACCGCGAACAGCGGTATCAGATCCTCGCTGCCTACACCCAGGACGGTATAGAGCTGGTCCGCGTCTATCCTGGGTCTACTGATGCTGTTCTATTCAAGGACTTTATCGAGCAGCTGCTACATGGTTGCAGACAATGGCCTCAGCCGAAGTCTGTCCTCATTATGGACAATGCATCTTTTCACCATAATGATGAGCTAGAGCCTATGTGTGCTGATGCTGGGGTGGAGTTACTCTACTTACCCCCATACTCGCCGGACTTCAACCCGATCGAGGAGTATTTTGCGGAACTGAAGAACTTTGTCAAGAAGCCTGGACCAGAGCTGTCTGAGCTGTTCAAGAAGGACTTCCGAGCATTCTTGCAGGCATGTGTAGAGATGGTAGGGAAACGCAAAGCGAGTGCCAGAGGCCATTTCCGTCACGCTGGGCTTGCTATCGATGAGTATATGGATCAAATGCAATAGATGAATAAATAGACTAGTATGAATTACTACGAATTGTCATAAATAAAACTCTACGCGTAAGTAACGCATCATCTGATCCATCTTATCATTCACCATCACAAACTGTCAGCCCATCTCTTGACGTTCTGCACGAATGACCTGGCGATGCCGGCCGTGACCCCTTGGTCGATGTAACATCCAATATCCTGATCCTGGTAGACGTGCTCCAACTCAAGACAATCGGCCTTCGTGATGCTGCCCGCACTGCGGAAGCCTGCTTTCCAATTCTGATCTTCGACCCGGTCGCACAGCCATTCAGTATAGTCATCTACAGCCCTGTCGATCGGTTTCGGAATCACCAGATCTGTCAGGTCCACTACCGACGATGAAACAGTCCCAAAATGAGATGATGGCGGGGTACATCCTTCCGTGGTGGTATTGCCACAGGGCGACGGCATGACGTTCACAATCTTGATTGGGCGATCACTCTCCGAGCTACTGGGCGCTTTCCGTTTCGCTCTTCGCTCACCATCCAGTCTTTCCTTCTCGTAGATCATATCGAGGATGTTGGGCGGCACATCCCCGTGCGTCCTTAGCTCGTTACCTTCTTCAGCATACTCAACCATCTTGGTCAAAATACTGGTGTTTAGTCCCATATGCTTTCTTTGCTCATCAACATAGCAGTAGGAGCCCGGGCATAAATTCCCGTTGCATCGCATGAGATCATACACATCTTTCCAGACACGAGGCCGGCCAGCAGCTTCTTGTGTCTCCAGTATCCGATCCCTCTGTTCGTAGCGCTACCGCGGCTACCCTGCCTGCTGTTGCACTACCCTAGAGCCTTGTTGTTCTTGCAAATGAAGGAGATGTCAATCTTGAGCTTCTTTCCGGCTCGAAAAAGATGGCTCCATTTACAAAGCTGTTCTTCAGCCATTTTCCAGTCAATGTTGAACTCGTCGAATCGTTTGGTAAAATCTCGCTCGCTGCGATCGGTGACGGAGACGATGATAATGGTTTCTTCAGGTGTGTACTTTTTACCTCGTGGGGTTTTCTGCTTTAATAGCTTACCTAGCCTGTCCTCGAGAGTGTAATCCCAGAAAGCGCCAGGAGCCAGGACAAGATCTTGTTCTGTGTCATTTGTAAGTTTGGACAGCCTTCCCTTATGCAGCTGCAGCTTCCACTCGATTGAGTAGTGGACACGTGTCGGGGGAGATTCGTTATATAAGCCGTCGGGATCCCAGTCCTCTAACTGAAGCAGCGGCAATCTGGGTCTCTGGTGCCGCTGGCTCGGCGATGGGCTTGGGTCAACGAGGCTTACGGCGTGGCTGTTGATGCCTGACAGTTGAGGCGTGCGAAAGTCGAGATCGTCGTAGTCCCACTGGGTTGGGTCAAATGGCTGACTGTCATCCTCCATACCGGCGACTTTGGGACGTTTGTTGCAGAACGACGGCGGACGATGAGAGGGATGCAAGAACGAAAACACGGCAGCAACACGTGGGGAGACGTTTCATGGCACTTGATTACAGCTTGCCAGAACGTTCTGTCTGTCTGAACAATGTAGGCCCATGGCCTTTGATCTCTTTGTCCCTCTTTTGGTACCCCTTCGTTCGGAGAAGGGCTAAAAACAGAGCGGGCCCACTTCTCTGTGATGACCTCGCATCACTGTGACATTCTTATCGATACGCAATCGATAACAAAGTGCACTATCCCCGATTAGGCGAACAGGGGAAGGTAAAGGAGATCCATTTTACGATGGACGCGTTACGCTAAAATGCCCAACTTTGTATGATCGTGATTCTCACTTCCACCGAAAGGATGTTCTTGGCCACGAAAACATCCACACCTCTTGCGATGGCTTCTGCCGCGTTGCTGGTCGGCTTGAGTCACGTGTGCCATGCATACGTGTCGGTAGGACCGAGCCTCGTTAACCCCGCACGATGGTTAGGCTGCCACAGTCATCACCAACAAACCTGACAGCGAGTGCAGTGATCGGATCACATGGCGGAAGCACTCGGCGTTGCATCCAGCATCATTGCTGTGGTCGAATTATCGGCAAAAGTGTTTTCCCTATGTCTACAGTACTCCCGAGAAGTGAAGAACGCTAAGAATGATATCGAAAGACTATGCGAAGAAGTTGTCACTTTTCAGGCCACCACCAAAGAGCTCCAGGCTCTTGTTGAAGGACCTCGTGGCAAGGAGTTGAAAGCATCGCAGCACTTGAAGTCTGCGATAGAAGACGGTCGCTTGAGGTTGGAAAACCTCGAGAAACAGCTCCAGCCTTCGACTGGTCGAAAGACGATGAGCCGTTTCGGTCTTCGTGCACTTAAATGGCCATTCGAAAGCAAAGAGGTTAAGGGCATCATCGAGGATCTTGAACGTTGCAGAGGGACTATTTCTTTAGCGTTGACTATCGATCAGACGTAAGCGATGCAATATGGAAAATAGCGACTGGGCTGACGCTAATCCGATCTAGCGTGATCCTCCAAAACGTCGATGACCGAACTGCCCTTAGCCAATTACCCATCGCCCACGGTGCCTCTTTCGACTCCAAAGCGGAAGAACACAACCCGATTTGCCTGCCCGACACCCGTGAAGAGCTCCTCAAAGAAATAGACCGCTGGATTGATGACCCTAGGTCGAAGACGATCTTCTGGCTGAATGGCATGGCGGGAACAGGAAAGTCGACTGTCTCGCGGACTATTGCTCGAGCGCGGTCTCAGCGAGGTGATCTTGGCGCCAGCTTCTTCTTCAAGAGAGGAGAGATGGACAGGGGCAACCTGGACAAATTGATGTCGACTCTGGCATATCAACTGGCCTTGAGCATTCCGAGAGTTGCGTTCTTCATCAAGAAGGCGCTTGACGCCAACCCAGCCATTGTGGGAAAGTCCATAAGAGAGCAGTTTGCAAAGCTCATCCAGGATCCGCTATCTGAGGCAGCGGCCATGGCGACAGCCCAATCGTCAATTGTGATGGTGATCGACGCGCTAGATGAGTGTGATCAAGAGGCTGACATCAGGTTGCTGATAAATATTTTCTCGCAAGCCAAAACCGCCCGCCCTCATCTGCGGGTTTTTTTGACGAGCAGGCCAGAGCTTCCGATTCGGCTAGGATTCAGCGACATCCAAGGGACCTACCAAGACCTAGTACTGCACGAAATCCCAGCGCAAATCGTCGAGCATGACATAGCCGTCTTTTTGGATGACGAGTTCAGGAAGATCAGACGTGACTTCAACAGGACTGTAGGCAATGAAAGAAAGCTGCCTCCGAGTTGGCCAGGCCGCCCAATAGTGCAGAGTCTTGCCCAGATGGCGGTACCGCTCTTTATCTTTGCAGCGACTGTTTGTCGTTTTGTGGGCGATCGGAAATGCGATAGCCCTCTGATACAGTTGAATAAGGTTCTGGAATACGGGAGTAAAGGTCACGTATCTCAATTAGACCGAACTTACGGGCCGGTTCTACGCTCGTTGATCGCTGGTGTTTCAGGATACGATGAAAAGCAGATTATCAATGACTTCAAGATGACAATTGGCAGTATAGTGATGCTTGCCCATCCTCTTTCAGTTTGGGCCTTGTCACAGCTGCTTGAGATCAGTTCCGAGGTGGTGGAAAATAGACTCGACACACTCCATTCGGTTCTCAGCATATCGTCGACACGGAAAGCACCTGTGCGGCTACTGCATTTGTCATTCCGAGACTATCTCATCACAAATGAAAACGAGTTTCGGATAGACGAGAAACATGCTCACCAAACCTTAACAAAACAGTGTTTGCGTGTCATGCGTAGCGCTCTGCATGAGAACATATGCGGCCTGTCTTTCCCAGGGACGCGCCGATCTACGGTAGACAGTTCAGAGCTGGAGGAACGCATGCCTTCACAGCTGCAATATGCCTGCATGCACTGGGTTTATCACTATACGGAGGGAGATTCGAAGTCAAATGATAACGATCAAATCTACGATTTCCTAACGACACACTTACTGCATTGGATGGAAGCGCTGAGCTTACTGGGCCGAGCCAAAGAATGTCTCGATTCACTTAGGTCACTGGCAAGATGGCTGGAGGTTCGTCTTGATGTCTTGATGCGTTAACCCTGCTGACTCGTGTTAGAACCGAAAAGATTCCAGGCTGTCGGCTTTTGTGGCTGATGCGGTGCGATTTGTTCAGAACTACTTTTCTATAATAGCTGAAGCGCCACTGCAGATCTATGGTTGCCTGGCTTTTACACCAAGCAAGAGTATTGTGAGAACGACATTTGAATATGCTATTCCGAGATGGATAACCAATTTGCCAAAGGTTGAGGAGAGCTGGGATGCGTGCTTGTTGACTCTAGAGGGCCATAGCAGCTTGGTCAACTCGGTGGTGTTCTCGCCCGACTCGAAAAAGGTGGCATCTGGCTCTCGTGACGAGACGATACGGATCTGGGATGCAGAGACGGGCAAATGCGAGCAAGTGCTAGAGGGCCATAGCAGATATGTCAACTCGGTGGTGTTCTCACACGACTCGAAAAAGGTGGCATCGGGCTCTGTTGACGAGACGATACGGATCTGGGATGCAGAGACGGGCGAATGCGACCGAGTGCTAGAGGGCCATAGCAGCTCGGTCAGGTCGGTGGTGTTCTCGCACGACTCGAAAAGGGTGGTATCAGGCTCTTATGACGAGACAATACGGATCTGGGATGCGGAGACGGGCGAATGCGACCGAGTGCTAGAGGGCCATAGCAGCTCGGTCAGCTCGGTGGTGTTCTCGCACGACTCGAAAAGGGTGGTATCAGGCTCTTATGACGAGACGATACGGATTTGGGACGCGGAGACGGGCGAATGCGAGCGAGAGCTAGAGGGCCATAGCGACCGGGTCAGGTCGGTGGTGTTCTCGCATGACTCGAAAAAGGTGGCATCGGGCTCTGATGACAAGACGATACGGATATGGGATGCCGAAACGGGCGAGTGCGGAGAGATCGTTCCATTAGATGGTTATGCACATGTTCTATCCTTTGCGACTGATGGACGTGGCATTGTCACAGATCGTGGCGTGTTTGCTCTCACAGGCGGCTCACAATCTTGCCCGAGCGCTACTATACTGCGGCAATCCTCAGAGGCGCCGATACTCACCTGCACAGACGGCACCTGGATCACAGCGGGGGAAGACTTACTCTGGCTGCCTCCCGAATGCCGCAATGGAGAAGTCGCTGTTTCGGGAAGCACAGTTGCCATAGGTTGCCGATCAGGAAGAGTCTTAATGTTAGAGATTTCTGTGGCACAGGTAGAGTAGTAGACGGACACATAACTATCGAGAAGATCAGGGTGCCCTGAGTTGCAATCAACCCGGGAAGTAGTTCTACAGTATGTATCATTCCATGCAAAGGCAGAGATCATTACATAAGTATAACAGTGCTCGTCCGTCATCTGGCTACTGACTCTGGCGTCTGTTGCTGTAGGATTATTAATTTATGCTTTTCGTCGCCTGTTGTCAGCGTTACAATATGACTGAGTATGTTAGAATAAGAAATAAGCGCATTCTGGATGTCCGGGCATACAGTAGAGTATACGACGAAATATACCAACTTTCTGCCGCCATAAGCAACTGTTTTAACGAACGTAAGCGACAAAAGCGGCCACTAGGACAAGGTAGGGCAAACCACGCGGCGCACTGTGACTAGACACACTAGCCACACTGGCCATGGCATGGTCCGTGCCCAGAAACTTTTTGTAGAAAGTCAGGGCGGCCTCTGATTTCGGACGGGACTGTACATTATATAAGTCGAGATTGAAAAGTGTCCAATAAAACTTTGAGTGCACTTGCAAGCGAAGCTTACAGCCGGTATCCTGGGGGAGTCATCAGCGCCGCAGACTTTATGATAAAGGTTGGGGAGTCAGATAAGGACATCAGCACTGGGGTTCATCTGGCAAAGCTACGGGACATGCTGCGCTAAGAGAATATGGCTGTGGTGGCTGTGGTGGCTGTGGTGGCTGTGGTGGCTGTGGTGGCTGTGGTGGCTGTGGTGGCTGTGGTGGTTGTGATGGTTGTGATGGTTGTGAGGTATGTAGTAATAGCTGAGAAAGTAGTCTTATTGACGGTTTCATCAATCGTAGCTAGCTATAGGTACAGTACATACGTACAGTAGAACCCCAAGCAGAAAAGAGGATGTGTATCATGGTGTAAATCATCGTGCCCATCATAGTGTCTATTTGTGACTACTCGCTGACCCCCTCCACATCACGCGAATCATTGACCATTAGCCGCCGACCCCTGCTTCATTCTGAACCAGGTTCGGTCAGCCTAAAGCAATGGTACCACTATTAATGCGTAAAGTCCTTTATCGATAACACCCTGCCGCTCAAGTCCCAAATTAAAGCTAACCTCTGACACTAAAGCGCTCATGATACAGCACCAAGTCCCGAGGCTCCATATTGCAGACTATCACGATGGCATCGTTGCAGAGAACACATCAGGATAACCTGCCTTGCCCCACTTGGGTTTGGTCCAACAATTCCAATGTTCAGTGCGTATTTCCCTTCCGGCCGGTTCCGAGGCTGGCGATACAATATCGACCTTCTAACAAAACCAGTGTCGCTAAAGACCGTTCTTGGTTCGGTGACGATTACGTTTCCCTCAATTCTGCTATTAACAGCGCGACTGGAACCCCGATTGAGGTTATCGGCATAGGTACGGTTGACCTTTCCACGAAGACGTCCCTAAACCGAAACGGTCCACGCTCCTATGGCACCCTCTGTTTAAAGAACGTGCTACATGCCCCTAGCATCATCTGCAATATCATCAGATCGCCCGTTCTAAATGACTACAAAGTCTTCACTTCGTTTTCTAAAACCTCCTCTAGTTCCATCCGCAGGCTCTCTGATGGCCGCCTTATAGCCTATTTTAAGCCGGCGACCTAAGCCATACAGTTTTTCCAAGTTCATCTTAGCGGACCCCCGGTCGGGCCCAAGGTTAGCCCTCCACCTCTGGATCCATCCACGAAATACCTACTTCGGGCGGAATGGCCGGATAGCGAAAGAAAGAAGCATGATATTGTTCAACTTCTGTTACAGGATCAAGACATAGGTGATGGGCCACTGAAAGCGACAGAGAATGCATGGGTGAAGAAGCACTATGGGGACGAGTTCAAGTTCCTCCAGGTTCACGGTTTAAGCATCTTTAAAGAAGAAGATCGAGCAGAGGGCCGCATCATCATGCGCACAATGATATCGCGCGATAACGAAGAAACCAGTACGATCTAGTCAAATGGAGCCAGTGCGATTCTATCTATCACCTAGGTTTATGCAACATTAATTATGCGGAATACTCGAGACAAAATGACGCTATACTGGATTATGTCAATAATCAGGGTTGAGCCTTGCGCAAGAGTTATTTGCAATAGTCGATCGAGCTATATTAGTTCAACCAGATCAAATTGAGCTACCCTAACGTTCTATTTTTCACTGTAATTAACTGTATCTATTGCTCCCAACTTGTCATGCTCATGCTTTAACTATCTTTCGACGCCTCAACTTGCGCAATCGCCTTTGCTCCACTTGGCACGATGATCGCAGCGTTACCCGATGTACTGTCTGCACATAGGCCCTAAAATAGTCTATATTATAGAACTCGAGATTCTGTCCTCAGTTTTGGGTGCGACAAGCAGGGTGTATATACACTATCTTCTCACCACGTTGCAGTGCCCTCTCGCGGTCTATTAAGTGCTGGTCATTAAAGTGGTCGTTCCTAACGGTCGGATAACAGTACGAAAAAGCACGCTCCCCAAGGGAGAGCCGCTCATCGCCGATGCAGTCTGGGCATTGTCTAGGCTGCATAAGGAGAGGAAATTGATTAAGGCTAGGCTCAGGCTCACTGCCCGCTTCGCTAGGTTCGGTTTTAATGTGCAGTTAAGCCTTAACATTTTACTAGACGCAATAACGCTTAACCGTCTCGCGTTTATTACACAGAGACACCATAAGCTAGATAGCTTCGATCCTTTGTTCAAGAACCTGATCCTCTGTAAGACCATCTTGCTAATAGTAAAGAATATTTACTAGCCAGTCGCGTTCTAGTATATGCACATTGATAACAGGTTCTATGTACTCCTCCTCTTCCTTGCCCCATGCCTGCTACTTAATATCCTAAGTGGGATAGTAGTAAAAGTACTCCTCGCGGTATTCTTTAATAACCTGCTTTTTACAGTAGGCTCTCTTTATTCGGATTTCGTTGGTAAGTCGGCGGATTTCTTCCTCATTCTCATGCCCTTCAATGCAGTAGTTACCCTGCTTCAATTGTTTACACTGTTCCTCAAGTTCGACAATTTCCAGGTCTAGCGGCAGGTTAGTCTAAACCTCATCAGGCACCATATCAGCTATAGCTCGAGGATCACGCGTAAGGCTGACATATGCGAACAAGCGGAACAGCTAGCTCTCCTTCTTTTCTTCTAGAAACGCGTTCTAGAGGTCGAAATTCGCAATCTCATTAAGGTATACGCTTTGAAAGGTCATAAATCGGGGATCTTAGCGCATCATCTGATCGCGAACAGAGTCAGGTGCATCCCCTATAAAGAATATCATCAGTATAGGGAATAATGATATCATGGCAATAAAAGCCGGCATTTAGGGGACACATGTTATACAAATACGCACCATTAGCCGCGTTGCCAGCGCCTCGCCTAGCGAACCTAGGTGTCCATTTCCTTTCATATCTTAAGTTAAGACTCTGTTAACCTATGTTATCTCTGAGCTTGGAGTACAACATAGCCTCATCAGCAGAGAGCTCTATGCCACGATATCAGCAAAAGATTGGAGTCTTTAACATAGACTTCTTCCATCAGAGCGGGATACAGTGCTTAAAGCGGGGTAGCTGCGATCCGAATATGGCAGCTGTATCTATCAGGCTTAGAGCATTGAATGCATTATCGTGGAGAGCGAGAGCAAGAATCGTAAAAACAGCACAGAAGAGTAACTTTCTTGTAGGTATGAAATAGAAGATGGTGCTGCAGCGATTGTTAATATATAGAATGTCTAAATGCTCACCTTTTGAGATAATAAGTACGAGAAACTTACAGCTTGGGCTTGTTATCAGCGCCTTTATAATGAACGAACTTGATAGCCATGGCTGGCAAGTATCGTCTAGTGGCCGGGTATCGAACGATCATCATCTGGATATCCTCATAACAGAGGGCCTTCAGGCGCCCGCGTCCCACCGTCTCTTGGCAGAGAAGGCCATTAAGAACCTTAGACTGTTCATCCATAGGGACTTCCTGCTCTTCACTGCTTGCTAAAGAAGACGACTGGACTGCATTCTAACCAAAAAGTTCTTGGATAGAACCGTCTTTTGGCTTCTGACGCACAGTATCTACTAGCTCGGCCAGCCATGCGCCCGTATAGTATAGAAGTTAGTAGTAGCTAGTAAGGTTAATGCGGTGCCGTTCGCCTAGGAAGATGGTTATATTATATATAATGTTAAACGTCAGGATGACTTGTAGGTTATTGACATTAAGTACCGGCTTGCTATCGATGTTTGGTGGGCAGTATCTGAATCGTAGGACAAGTACACTGCAATAATACTGGCTGCCTATTACTAGAACTCAAGAATAGGCTCAAGCAGTGCTCTAATATACTACTATAGCCAGGCAGAAAGGACTTCCTGATATACCTTATACACTTCCTTAGTGTCATTCCGATCTATATACTGGCCATTTACTGTCATATAAAGCTATTAGAACTGGCGAATGTACTCATGTCTGCTGCCCCATAATGTGATCTTATACCACTCGCAGATATAGAGGAGGAAGTCCTACATCATCCTGCAGTCAAGGTTCTCGAGTATCACCTTCCACTCACTAACCTTCATATCAGCGCAGTAGCTATACGCGAGGAGGTTAGTACATAGAAAAGGTTACAGAGAAGCGATAGGGGTCTTTATTACATACCGCTTCCATTTATTAAAGATGCCGCTGACGTTGATCTCAGTCTGCTTAGAGTATCTGGGCTTGATGAAGCGCACGGTGCCAAGCTGCGCGCGGTGAGCAGTATGCTCTTCCACCAAGAGCGTGGGTTTCTGCTTTATGGCTCGATTTTATGCTTGTCGGGCATTGAAGCGCTCGAGGAAAGATGCATGATTTTGGCGCAGACCATTTCTGGCCGTAGTCGCGCTGGTGGTCATCGGGTTATTTAGTGTTCAACGAAGGTAAGCAGACTGGTAATCAATAACAGCCGCGAGAAATGGAACGAGCGCGAGGACCAGTGAAGAAAGTGAACAAGAGGGAGAGCAGATCGAGGAGGGATGAAAAGGTGGTCCATATCGCTATTTATGGTCCAAGAGGTTCATGGCATGCTCGCGAGGGTCGACCCCGGGCGGCAAGTAATGAACTCAACATGGTCAGCATGTAAGCAGCAGGAGACACGAAGAGCGCACAAAGGATGCTGAAATTAGACGCCCTGTCGCTGATGGAGGGGGAACCAAAATGGGGATGCGTGTCTTTTCCGCAGCGGCCCTGGCACGTGCAGGGGGGGGGTTGCGCAGGTATATAGTACCTGTCTTCCTTCTCTTGTCGCTCCCTCCCCCGCACTGCTGATGCCTCCAAAAACAGCGACACATTCCGCCCAAAATGGAGGCACCAGCAGCGCTTTCTCT
>VYWZ01000704.1:0-14571 GCA_008711595.1 Fusarium xyrophilum | reverse complement strand
ATAGTTTTATAAAATACTATATCTATCTAAAATATATAAGAAGTATAAGTCTACTACATCATTTTAGGTTTTGAAACAGTGAGCCCTATGGACTTCCGTAGATGTTCTCCCGATGAATCTTGGTGCCCCATGTAATGTGGGATTCACGTCGCTAGATATTCTTGGACAAGTTAAGCGAATGGCATTCTATGAAAGAGGCATTGACACCCTCTGAATTACAAATCCTGTACTATATACCAGTTGTTCACCAGACAACTGCTTCATACCTCTCCCCATCTCAATCCTGGAAATGACGACTGTCAAGCTCTGTAGCGTTTAGTCAAGGTTGTTCGGGCTCTTGGCTCGAATCTTGGGTCCATACAAAAAGAATATGACAGGAACAGGTACGAGGGCCAATGCCAAGAACGCAAGGATACTGTTTCCCCAGCCGAGGCCGAGATCATCGTACATGGAGAGTCCAGCGAGGGGAAGCATAGCGCCAGCGAGAGATCGGAGCACTGTCATTGCTGCGACGGCTGATGCTGCGTAGGTGATGTATGCATCGACGAGATAAGTTTGAAGGCACATCTATCTTGTTAGTCATGCATGGTGAAAGCGAGAGGGAGTGTACTCACCATGATACCCATAAGTCCAAAGCAAAACAGCGCAACGCCAATCATGGGCACAATCCAATGCACATTCTGATCCGCCGCCCAACCATACCAAAATAAAGACCCCACGATGAGCAGCCCCGACGGCAACGTCATCCAAATCGGCAACCGATCCTCCGGCACCGTCTTCCCATTCTGCTCAATCTTCTTCTTGATGACAACATCCGTCATGACCCCAAACACCATTGTGCCAAACAGCATTCCAATGCCGGTAGGCAGATACGCTAGACCGATGGTACCAGTGCCGAAACCGTACTGCTGTGCGAAGACGAAAGTGAAGGTGCTGAACAAGAGGTATAGCACGCCGTAGACGATGGCGACGTAGAGGGAGAGGATGAAGACGGGGAGATGGGTGAAGAGCATGCGCATTGGGCGGACGGAGGCGTTGCTGAGGCGTTGCTGAGGCGTTGCTGAGGCGTTGCTTTGGTGTGAGGCCGTCTTTGTCGAGGATGGAGTACAAGTCTTGGCTGCCGGTTTCTTTCTTGAGTTTGGCGGCTTTGGCGCGGAGAAGGGTTGGGGCGTATGTTTCTGGGGCGGCGAAGTAGCACAGCGCAGCGATGAAGCCGGTCTACACGGTGTCAGTCACCATATCATACACCCAAAGGGCAGAGACTTACGAGAATAGCAATCAGCCAGAATACCCATCGCCACCCGATAGCCTCAACCATATACCCACCCGCCAAAGGTCCAATACACGGCCCCAGCAAAGGTCCCATAGCCCAAACAGCCATAGCCTTACCTCTCTCCTGCACCGGAAAGATATCCGATATCGTTCCACCACCATTGGTAACAGGCGTCGAGCCCGTGAAGCCCATCAAGAAGCGGAAGACTACCAGCATGGGCATGTTCTGGCTCAGCGCGGTGGCGACGGTGATTATGAGGAAGAGCACGTTGGCGATGTTGAAGACGATGGCGCGGCCGTAGATTTCACCCAGGGGCGCGGCGAGGAGAGGACCGAATGCGAAGCCGAGGACGTAGACGGAGACGACGAACGTGGCGATGTTGCGGTTTGATGTTTCGAATTCGCGCATGATGTCTGGGACGCCGGGGGCGAACATTGAGGAGCCCTGTGTTGTTAGAAGTGTGGTTTGTGTGGAGGAAGGGACGTACGAGAGGACTGAGATGTTAGCGAAGTGATGAGGAGTAGGGAGGGCGACTTACGTTAGGAGGGCCGTGACGGATAGAGCCCCGATGCAAGACCATTTCTTCTTTGCAGGCCAGTTCATGGGATTGTCAGGATCATCTGGTCCATCCCATCCGACAGCATTCGGATCCTCATCCTGAGCAAGCTCTTCTTCTGTAGGACTCTCTTCAATCTTCTTTGCAGCGCTACCAGTGTAAGGAGGCGTGAGGGTCCGCTGACTCGCGGGTCGTTCAATATCGAGTGAAGCTTTAGTCTCCGCCATCGTGAAGACTGAAGCTCGTGAGGGCTAAATATCGTAAAGACGAAGAAGAGAGAGGAAGGGGTGATGGAAAGATATTTGACCCAAGCCACGACTCACGAAGCGCGCCCAACGAACTAATAAGCGAGTGATTCGAAAGCGAAACCCGGCCAATCGCAATCGCGTCGCTCTGTCGGGCCGTTTCAAAAGCCCGAGCCGGGTTGATTATGCGGGCGCCCCACACAGATCTGGCGATTTCCGTACCGTTAGTGCAATCCCTTTAAAACCGGGAAGGCAGGTCAGTGTATTTTCTGGCCGTTACCCCGCTTTTGCCCCACTCTTGCCCCAGTTCTCCTACTGTTCGCTATAGTGAGAGATAGTCATAATTACAGGTACCGTTGATACGAGCCGTTTCTATTGGTTGACGCCCCTGTCGGTACATCCGACCTGCCTTCCCGGTTTTAAAGGGATGCTACGAGATTTGTGCAGATTTGTGCGGAGTGGTGAATGCTTCGTCTTGCGCCGCGAGGCGGTGGCGAGATCAACTGGTCGATGTGCATTACGTCTGGAGATGGATGATTCTCGGCGAGGGTTGAATTATTATTTTAAATGCATTTCTTCACGAGATGGGCATTTGTTGGTTGTTGGATCGAGCAGACGTTTTACGCGTAACTTATTGTTTCCCCGCAGTTTCCGATCATCTGAGGTTAAGGTTATTTTTATCCTCAGCCTTATTCTTATCCTTATCGGCATCTTATCGGCATCACCAAGCTACACCAAGAAGCATGAAGTAACAATCAAGATACAGAACCATTAATTCATTCCATCCATTTAAACAATCTAAACCACCTCATTCCATACTACAGCAATCTCACCCAAAGCATCCCAATACTAATTAAATCCTGCCAACTCAATTGGACTTCCTCTTCTGCAACAGTCCCTTGAACGGATTCTTCCATCTGAACCGCATCCACGTAGCAAAGTAAACCACCGCATAATTGAACGCGATAAAAGCGCAGAAAATGCCAAAGTCCCTCCAGATATTCCTGTAATACACTCTGAACCCCGCTCCAAACTCATCGCCAGTCGCATACTGGCAAAACTCACAGTATCCATCTGATCCAGTAGTCACATACCCTCCCGCGCGCTGGATAAACGGCTCGACGTACTCATCGCACGATTGACCGCTCGGCGGCTCAAAACGCGCAAATTCACCCTCCTCGCAGCGGACAGGCTGGTCGTGGATCGCGGCGCTGAGAAACGCTTCGAGGAGGTAGTGGAAGGGAGTCAGCCAGTACATCCATTCGCGCCAGAACGTGGGGAGTCCCTGAGGCGGGACGACGACGCCGCAGAAGGATACGACGAAGAGGAAGAAGATGGGGACGAGGAGAGATGCGAGGAGTTCGTTGGGCGCAAAGGCAGCGATGGCTTGGCCGAAGGAGACGTAGTATAGCTCAAAGAGCAGGACGAGCAGGAATGCGAAACCAGATGTGAAGGCTGACGCGCGCCAGCCAAAGACCCCCCACCACCAGCAATTGAAGTAGATACCGCCCGCGATGATACGATACGGAATTTCAACGACAACGACGGCGGTGGTCCAGGCAACCCAGCTGTAGATCTTGGCGTTGTTTTCTCTCCACTGGAATATCTGCCGCGATTTGAGAAAGACGGGCTGGAGCTGCTGAATGAGGGGCGGACTGATTGTAAGCGTCATGAAAATGGAGAACAGCCTGTTTTGGTAGTCGACCGATGCGAAACCGATCTTGTAGAATGTGAAACAATTAAAGAGACCCGTGGCGATGTGAAGCATAAAGTTGCCAAAGATGTAGTCAGGTGACCGCCAGAACGAAACGAAACTTCGACGAACAACGGCGTATGTCTGTGTAGATAACGGCATGGCGTACTCGCGATCATCTTTGAGGCTCTTTGACGGCTCGACATTACGCCGACGCTCAATCATCTCTTGAATTTCTTGAGATCGCTTCTGTCGCTCTGAAGATTCCGCCCAGACATCACCCCAGTCTTGACCATCATAGTCAGGATTTCCAGCACCGATCGCATCGAGCATGTACTCCGCTGGGTTAGCGTGCGGGGGACACTTGGGACCGCCGTTGGACTCGAAGTACTTGATCAAGTTCTCCGAATCATGGCCCAGAGGACCGTGATATACAACGCGACCGCCTGATTTGAGAAGGAGAAGTTCATCAAAGTTTTCGAAGAGAATGGCGGAGGGCTGATGAATGGTGCAGAGGACAGCTTGGCCTGCGTCTGCAAGTTTGCGCAGGAAACGCACGATGTTGAATGCAGCGCCCGAGTCAAGACCAGAAGTCGGCTCATCCAAAAACATAAGCAGTTCCGGCTTACTCGCAAGTTCAACACCAATCGTCAAGCGCTTCCGCTGCTCTGCGTTAAGGCCCTGTCCGACGGTACCGATAATCGCACCAGCGATGTCGCGCATCTCAAGAAGATCGATAATAGTCTCGCAGTACTCCATCTTTTCCTGTTTGGACACTTCCTTCGGTTGACGGAGAAGAGCAGAGAATTGCAGGGCTTCGCGGACGGTGGCGGTGGGCTCGTGGATGTCCATCTGTTCAGCGAAGCCAGTTGCGCGCTGGAAGGATTTGGGAAGGGGACGGCCGTCGACGAGAAAATCGCCTGAGATGGTGCCGAAGTTGAGACGTTGGGCGAGGCCGTTGAGAAGGGTTGTTTTACCGGCGCCTGAAGATGTTAGTGTTGGGGGAGTAATTGAGGGGACGACTCGACTTGCCAGATGCGCCCATAAGAGCGGTCAATTTACCAGGGCGAACGTAGCCTTGAATATCGTCAAGGAGTTTTCGCTCGCCTTTTTCGTAGGGAATCGTGTAATTGATGTTCTGGAAGGTAAACACCGTCTCATTCTTTGCGACTTCTTGGGTGATTTGTTCATCGCTCTTCGTGCGTTCGGCATCACCATTCGCGACAGGCTCACATCGGCCTGTTTCTTCATCTTGCTTATCGCCCTTGGCTCTACCACCAGTCGCGATAGACTCTTCAACTTTCTTGGGGACTTGCCCTCGCTTGAAGACGGTGATCGCGCCGCCTCCGACGTTGGGCTTCATGAGTTCCATACCAAGAGCAGTGAGGAAGACGAACAAGATGAAGAACGCCCAGAGAAAGCCGAAATTGCGCCAGAGATGGGAACGGGTGTATGTGAAGGATTCTTGGATGTACGCAGCGCCAGATACAGACGTTGAACCAGGCGATGCACCGGCGAGAGTGCAGCCCTGATTCTGACGTCGCGCATTCGGGCCTTGAGGGACAAGATACGGCGGTTCGCATTGGAGAGTGAGGTACGCGAACTCATTAGCCATGAGACACTCAAAACCGTACTGGATCCAATTGATCCACCGCAGCCACCCAAACCAAGGATGCATCGAGTCCGGCGGAATGAGATAGCCGGTATACACAACGAGAATCTGAATCGCGACACCCGTAAACCGCGTCGCGACATCCAACGTCCCGCACCAAGCAGATATAGCCCTAAAGAACGCATACGTCACCATAGTAACAAGCCAGAGGATAAGATTCGAGATGAAGAATTGCGACGCCGTTCTCGCAAGGTTCGCCATGAAGTAGATGATGACATTGAAAATAATGACTTGTATAAAAACAAGCGGGACGTCGACGACAGTCTGGGCGATGGCGAACGCAGAAGGGCGGTAGAACGAGAATGACTTGTGCTTGAGAAGAATGGGCTTCGACTCGAACGCAGCGGTCTGTTCGGCTAGTGCGAGGAGGGCGTTGAAGAGAAGAAGAAAGAAGAGGGCGCCGCCGCGGGGAAATGCGCCGGCTGCTGTGTCGGGGAGGTTGTAGAAGAGGGAGCCGACGATGAGGCCTTGGAATAGCAGACCGCCCCATTTTCCGAACAGAGATGCCTTGTCGCCGAACATGACGAGGAATTGACGATGCGTGCAGGCTAGGACCTGTTTGTGGAAGGCAATCGCGTAGTTCTTCTTCTTGCTCTTCTCGCTCTCGTTCCTGCGCCGCTCCTCAGCTAGTGTTGCGAGCTCAGCTTCAAAGTCCTCGATATCGCGAAGGTTCTTCTGGTAGTCATCGCTGCGACGATATGCATCGGCAAACTCCCCCGCCGAGCGCGGGATCCGATCATCCCAGCCCTCGCGAATACTGCGCTCGTGCTCATCCGTCACACTCGTCAGAAAGTCCGCCGTAGTCCAGCGCTCAGGACACTCAAAGCCCAGGTTCTGGAAATACTCCTTCGCGTCTTCCGCGCGACCAAAGTACAAGCATTTTCCCTCATCAATAAGCAGAACCTTATCAACGAGGTCGTAGAGTGTCTCACCGGCTTGGTAGAGCGACACAGCGGTAGAAGTATCAGCCATGTTGGTCATTGCGCGAATGGATTTGACGTATTCCACTGCTGTGCTCGCGTCGAGGCCCTTGCTGGAATTATCCCAGCCCTGCACCGAAGCACGTGTAACCATAGCTTCAGCGATAGAGACGCGTTTGCGCTCGCCGCCTGAGACACCACGAATAAACTCATCGCCGACTTTTGTACCGAGGGTATGTTCAATCCAGAACAGTTTCGTAACAACTCTCAAGAATTCGCGGACGTAGTCTTGACGCGTTTCGCCCTCGAGACGAGATTCTTTACCAGGCGTGCGAGTCTGCAGCGCAAAAGTAAGAGTGCGCTTGACAGACAGCGTGGCGTAGTGAAGATCATCCTCAGGGTTGTAAATAATCTCACCGCGGAAATCTTTCGCCATGGTCGCTGCGTCTGTTCCACCGTATGTAACTTCTCCCTCGACGGATTCAAAGCCCGCGCGCTGGTTGCAGAACGTCTTGAGGAACGTACTGCATCCTGCGCCTGGACGACCGAGCACAAGGAGTAATTCACCTGGTCTGACGCACCCGTCGAAGTTACTGGTGAGGTCTCGAACGGGTGGTTTCGCCATCGCAGCTTCGGGTCCTTGAGTGAACAATTTGCCCAGCGTGCGCGGTAGGCCTAGGAAGAAATCGCCAACGGTAGGCTGGAGACTTGATCCGAGACCGACGCCGCGAACGGTGAGGTTTCGAAAGATGACGCCGCTGTGGCGCGTCTTTTCCTCCTCGCTTTGTTCTTGGCGCTTTTGACCAAAGATACGAGACATGAGACGGTCGAGTTCCTCGTGATCTTCGTCGGCTTCTTCTTTCTCGGCGGGTGTAGAGGCATTCGTGCGTCGACGGGAGAGTACGCGGAAGAGATCATCTTCGGTACGATGAGACTTGCGCTTCTCGAGTGTCGGCTTCTCATTCTCGGTATGAGATTTGATCGGGGCAAAGACGGGCGCATATTCGTTGGAGGATGTACTCTTGCGCTTTACATCAGTGGATTCGCCGCGTGGAAGAACAGTGCTCGAAGAAGAATTGCGATCGAGGATCGGCTGATGAGGCTCAGAGATTAACGCCCCAGCTGTACCGGGTGAGGCTGAGCTGCCGGCGGTGACATGATGATACGTCGCAGCCGCAGCCGCAGCCTCAGCCGCAGTATCACGGCCCGCAAACCCGGCCTCAAGCTGTCTATCAGCGTTCCCCATTGGAGTAATCGAGTTGACGCTTGGCGTAACGGGGAAACCGCCTGGGATGTCTTCATCCCTAGGCGTAGGTCTCTGATCAGCCATTTCGACGTCAAAAAACCTCACAGTAACGATGATGAGCACATTCTGGAGGATCTCATGGGCATTGACTATGATAAACAGACATTTCTTCACTTGTGATTTATCTATGACGACATGAAAGTCGGGCTTTCGGACATGCTGGAATTGCGACGCGGTCCGGGGCGTCATAAATTAAAAAGAGTAGATTACCCTGGAGTGTTCTGGGGAGTCAATTAGTGCCTCGGAGAGATTAATCTTGAACGTGCGAGGAATAGACGCTACGAGTTGGGTTACGCATGACGTTGCAGCGGCATTCTTAATTGTCCGACCGACGGCAAGTGTCGTCAGCTGTAGCTTGTGATTATCAGCTTGTCATACACCTTGACTTGTGAGACAAACTTTGACCTTTCGGGATATCTGTTAGTTCGCGTTCCGGTCCCGAGCGGATTGCGACCCAACAAGATTCGGGCTCACTGGCAAGTTTTGTTTAATTTACTTCTCATGCGTGTAAGATTCTGCCCGTGGCAAAAATTCGTCATGACCTCGAAAGCGGTGTCTCGCACCCAAAGCCCGTCCGTCTCACCGAGCCACCACGGCTCACCCGCTGCACCACGGCTCACCCGCTGCACCACGGCTCACCCGCTGTATTCGCCCCAATCTCCACCGGTGACCGCTAATCCCATCACTTCTCACTAAAAAACAGCATCGCGCGACGTCTGATGGCACTAAAACATTCCGGGTACCAGGAGTTCACCAGACGAGAACAACCCGAACTCGACCATACTAGACCGTTTTGCTTGGAACACGGCCAGGTAAAAAATCATCAGATCGTGATCTCCGATGAATATCGGGCATTGACGCTGCCATTCCGAGACGCCTGCAGTGAAACATCTCACTGTCTGTCTCAGCTCGACCTCTCATATATCGCTGCGCCCCAAAAGCGGGCGCCAATTAACCGCCGACAGAGACACCATTTCTCACGCTAGTCACGGACGAAATGCTCTCCGCGGGAGATGCACCCGCGCTGGATATCTGATCTCGTACCCGAGTCATTTCCACCAAGGTAAACCCAGGCCAAGCTTGAGGCTCTAAAACACCATCACCAAAGAGGCATGATGCCCAAGTTAAAACGGAGACGTGCGACTTTTCAGCGTCGAGTTTGATGCAAAAGTGCTACGACATGTACCGCTCATGCGACTCACACATTTCTTCTTTTCCCCTCAGCCCAGACCCAGCCCAAATGCAAGCCTCAAATGCATGGGGAGGCCTTGTGTCACGCAAACCTCAAGGGAATTGGATGTCCAACCGCCCTGTCGCGATCATCGGGACCGGACGACCCGGACCGAGATTGTTGATTCGCTGGATATGGTGCATTTTGCCTCTGTGGGCGGACGGCAGTTCCGCGTGCATGCGACCGCTGGCCGAGGTCTATATGAAGGCCCAATTCCCCCCGATGTTCACTGGCAACAGAGCATCGATTCACAGACCACGCATCTCAAGAACACTACACTTTTTTTTTTTTATATAAACTTCCGCCACCAACACGAAGAAACCATGTGTCAAACGGTTCAGGAGAACGGCAACACGGAGACGCCCCAGAATCAGAGCCAGACCCAGACCCAGAGCCATAGCCAGAGCCAGAGCCAGAGCCCAACTCAGAGCTGGAGCCAGAGCCAGAGCGGCTGCACGACATCTTCGGCTGCGGGATCGACGCAGGGTTCTAATCCTGCCAACCTGCCTCGATACCACGTCGAGACCTTCCCCATCCCCGCTCCACTGTCGGAATATGACTTTGATCATCGCCGAACCATCACCATTGAGTCGCAGCAGCGTCTGTGGCCCCAGGACATCTGGGTTCACAGCCCGCACGGGCGACAGCTGTACCAGCCTGTGCTGATGTTCGAGACGGTGGTCCCGGAGGAAAAGCCGCAGACCAACGGAAGTGCTTCCAAGAGCGGTTAATACTGATGACGATTGAGATGTGACTTGGGCTGGAAGAGTCGTGATGGGGAAATGATTGAATGGGCTTGGGACGGTATGGAATACACGCGACGGAGTTGGAGTCTTTCATGACATGGCCAATCAATCGGGTTCTGCTTTATTCTGCATTTCGACAAAAAAAAACCACAAAACAAAAAACAAGGGCTTTTCTACGTCTGTACCATCGCATTTGGGGTCAACCACTGTACTAGCATAGTAAATACGACTGATGAGAAATAATACATCACGTTTCTTCCCCATCAACGCTCAAGCCTCCACTCCACATCCTCCCAACCCCCCGCCTCATCGCCATCTCGGCCCCCAACCGAGCGCCATACCTTCTCACGCCCCAACGTGCCCCCCCGCAAGCTGAGGTCCCAGCTTCTTCACATCGCCAGACCCCTTACCTGCAGCTTCAATCTCAAAGCCTAGCAGTAGAGTAGACGCGAAGCCAATCATCTCTGCGAGAGCGAGGTTGCGGCCTGAACACAGATGGCGACCGCCGCCGAAGGGTATGTACGCTGCTTTTCGCTCGCGCTCGTCTTCAGCGCTGCCCTTTGATGCGGGGAGGAAACGCTCTGGATTGAGACGTTGACGTCTGAGCCTCAGACACCGTCTTCGTAGTGTGCTACGCCAGCGGGGAGTTGTAGGTCTGTGTCCTTTTTGAGAATATACATTATCCCTTCGGCTGTTGTGACGCTTGTATCTTGGAGGATGTGTCGCATGCTGGACTCTGGTTCGCAAGCCTCAACGTCTCGCGATAGCGGCTCACCAGCAACGGCATCTTCTCCTCAAAATCCACAATGTTAAATCAAACATCGAAATCCTCTTGCCATGAGTCTCCTCTATAATAGCTGCGTCCTCCGCTCCGGCACGTATTCGCGCGAGAAGGTCCGGTCGGTCGAGGATGTACAGCAAAAGCCATTAAAACGTCGGCACGGCATTAAGCGTCGCCACATTCGGGAGAATAACCTCGAGCTTGCCAATCTCGTACCCTGTAAGACCGTTCCTTCGTAGTGCGCCGGCGCGGTTGCGTACGAGGGCTGAGACGCCGGGGTCGTGGATGTCGTTCTTGGGAGTACCATTTGCACGCGATGTTTTGTAGCGTGGAGCGCGGCTTGTAGGCTTTTGGCATCGTAACCAAGGGGAAGAGGGAGAGGAGGAAGTAGGGACTGGATTCTTCGAACAACCTAGTTTGTTAGCGATGCGCTAACGTGTGATGGGGGGAGTCATACCACATGTCTGCAACTGAAGAGGGATGACGATTGAACGGATCAGTGTCGCCGTACAGAGAACGCGTTGTAGCGAGGCTCATAATAACATCGCGACACCAAAGACATGAATTCTCCACGTGTAGCCTTCCATGTGCGACCGTCTCTTTTCCCGCATTGATCGCATCAGCTCGTATCGTCGCGCGGTTGAGCTTCGCAGCGATGCTCCCCAAGACATGCACATTCATCTGCTGCAAATGCCTAAGTTGGAAGCTCGCATGTATCGCCTCGGTAGTTGGGCGTGGGGAGGGGGTCGCGATCGGCACGTGAGCGTTCTCATTGCTGCGATTGACTTGTCGAGAAATTGAGGTTGTTTGAGAGAGAGGGGAGAGAGACGGGCCGGATGATTCGAGGGCAATCTGCTTGGTGACGCATTATCCCGATGATGTGTCTTACCCAGGGAATCGACCGTTTCACGACGGGCGGTTCGCGTGGGTCGATGCGGGGAGTTGGTAGGCGGTTTAGCAGGGCGAACGCCACCATAACCGCCAAGACGGTGGTGCTCAGAACTGTGACATTCGCGACGCGATAGTCAACGAGATTTGTGAGTAGAGATGGAGAATTTGTTGTCGCTGGGGGTGGAAGAGGAAGGAGGAATTTCGGCGGATTTATTTGATGAGCGGTGAATTGTTAATGATGCTGACTGTATTGGTTCCTGGCATCGCTTGTGCTGAGGCCCGGAGACCCGACCTCAAGTTAGTTAGAGGAGGAATTGGCCAGCCACGGTGTATTGGTTTGCGT
Organism: Fusarium xyrophilum; assembly: GCA_008711595.1. Taxonomy (NCBI): domain Eukaryota; kingdom Fungi; phylum Ascomycota; class Sordariomycetes; order Hypocreales; family Nectriaceae; genus Fusarium; species Fusarium xyrophilum. The sequence continues at coordinate 2,914 of VYWZ01000704.1, read as the reverse complement.
ATCAGCATTGTCAGCGTATAATTTGTGCAGCTGATAGCGTTCTACTACAGAAGACGACATCGACATCATCGAGCTATACAATTGTCAATTTCTCAATGTCGCGAGTTGTTATGGCCAACACTTGAAGCAGCGCGTCGTCTTGTTGATGCTGTTTCAGTGAAGCTGCACTGGAGCCCCCCCCCACTGCTGACTCGACCAGCATTCAACTGCCGACAGCACAAAACGTTTCTCTCAACGACCACCGTACAAACTCAATATCTATCTCTGGCACCAATCGTAGCGAAACTCAGAGCTTCGCAGCCGGTTTCTCCGCCTTGATCTGCGCCTTCAGAACCCTCCTCAATATCTTCCCGCTCGGACTCTTCGGTATAACATCCAGCACCCTGACCCCGCCCTTCAACCATTTATGCCTCGCCTTGTGACTCTCAACATGCTCACAGACAGCCCTCACAACGTCCTCGTCCTTCAAACCACTCGTTTTCCTACTCTTGACAATAAACGCTAACGGTACTTCACCCGCGCGCTCGTCCACGGTGCCTATGACTGCACAGTCATCGACGTACGGATGATCGAGGAGATGCGCCTCCAATTCTGCGGGGGCAACTTGATGGCCCTACAAAATCAGCAACACTCTTTAACAAAAGGAAAACAGCGGTGGGCGTACCTTGACTTTTATGAGTTCCTTGATCCGATCGACGATGAAGAAATGATCATTCCCGCGTGGTGATTTCCGCACGAGGACTTCATCGCCGGTCCTCAGCCACCTCCCATCATCACGGTGCACAAATGTCTCAGCGTTAGCTTTCTCATTGTGAAGATAGCCTAGCACTACATTCGGCGCTTGGACGTACAATTCGCCTGGTGTTTCGTAGGCAGTGACTTCAGAGCCGTGTTGGTCGATGATCTTGACTTTTGCGCCGGGGAGTAAAGAGCCTGATGAGCCGAGAACGGGATCTGCTTCGCTGGTGTGAAATACCGATGGCGAAGCCTCCGTTAAGCCTAATTTGTTAGTTTCGAAGATATAGTGAGGGGGGGGGGGTTGAAGCTCACCGTAGCCTTGGCTGATTCTCCATTTTGGATATAACTCGAGTAATTTCTGAATCGTCTCGCCTCCCAAGGGCGCGGCACCAGAGAATACAAGCCTCACCGAGTCGAGATTGTATTTCCGACATTTATCCCGGTCACTCAGGATCTGCACGATGATCGGCGGTACGACGCTGAGTTGCTCAATGCGGAACTTCTGAACAGCAGCTAGCAGTTGATCCAGCTGAAAGCGCTGCAGAACGATGATCTCGTCGCCGCGATACTGTGCTATATGTGCAATTACAACGAGCCCGTAGATGTGGCTGAAGGGTAGAAGACCGAGAGCTACCTGCGTGTCCATGTCATCCTGGGCGCGCGTTACAGACTCAAAAGTATAGATCATGAGGGTACATGCGATGACGTTGTAGTGAGAGATCATGACGGCTTTCTACGCTTGTTAGACAGAACAACAACAATAGGGTATATACGTACGGGAAGACCTGATGTACCGCTTGAATAGCACAAATACGCAACTTGTCGTTTCCCCTGCCCTGGTACCCAAGGCGATAACTCCAACGGCGGTAGAGTCTTGCCCTCCTCGATAAGATCTTCAATTGTTTTACAGGATTCTTGAGAGGAAGTTTCAGGCAATGGGAGCAAGAAAACATGTTCTTGGGGAATCCCAACGGCAGAAGCTGCCTTGAGAGCTGTGCGGAGAAGAGGAGGGCAAGTGAATAGTGCTTTTGCGCCTGACGATCGAAGTTGATGTTCGAGTTCAGACGCTGAGTGCGCTGAACTGGCGGGCGTGGCGATGCCGTCTACACGGTGGATGGCGTGCGTGACGGGGATGTAGTCAATCTACCGAATTCATGAGGATTACATATTTCTTGTGGTAGAAGGGGTTGTACCGTGTTGAGAGCGTAAATCGCCACGACTCTATCCCAAGCTGTTCCATCATTTGCATCAAACCCGACATTTTTCGCTAACCCCCTCGCAAGAAGGTCAACGCGCAGCGCAACATCCTCCGCAGTCCACGAAGCCCCCGTCACACCACACGTATACGGCCTCTTGGACTTACCAAATGCCCTTCTGCCTGCTTTCTCAGTATTGATAAAGTCTGCTACGCTGATCGAATCAGGTATCTCTACATTCATCAGTACCTTTGTCTGCGATGCGGAGCGCTAACAGTACCTGGGAGGTTGGGCACCCAAGAGGGAGGGTAGAACGCCATCTTTTAAAGATTAGAGGTGATATTTGATGTTGGGGGTGTTTGAAGATGGGATTGGGAGGTTGATTGATGTTTTTAAGCTATACTTGGACCGAGGTTTGCCTGTTCAAGTTCCGCGGATGAGATACCGAGCTATTGAGACGGTATGGCGAGGGACCAATGAAAGGGGAGCGTGGGGAAATCTGGGGAAGACACTTTACCCTGGAGGGATGGGCTTAGTGGTTGTTGGTGAATTAATGGCTTCTGGGGGTCTACCAGTAGGACGAAGGAATGGCTTTGCTTGAGGAAATACATTTGTTCTGTTTACGTATAACTCGTGGCAGCCCAATTGACATCAGCAGAGCAGGTACAGACTTGAAAGTCTTGAGATTGAGATACGCGATAAACTCAAACTCAGTCACGTCGCATTGTGTGATGATGTTGGCGTTAAGAGCCAGCGGTCAAAGGGCCGAATTACACAGACTTCACCCTGCAATGACAGGAATATTAGAGAATGTACAGATAGCCTAGATAGCTCAACCGACCATTGGACCCCCCCCTAGTTATCCGACCAGTGCTAAAACTGACCCGACCATTGCTGTGGGCTCTATACTTGATTTAATTGGTAGAATAAAACTTAGGCCTTTCCTAAATAGTCTTAGGCTTATAGGATATATATAACTA
>VYWZ01000702.1:0-20763 GCA_008711595.1 Fusarium xyrophilum | reverse complement strand
CGTTGCTAATCAGGCTGTTGTGAGTTTCACAAACCCTGTCTCACCCACGCGACCTGCCCCTGACGCCCGTTGTCGAGCCAAGCACCCAAGGCCACCGAGACACTTCTACTGGTGAATGGACTAAGTGAGTCCTTGCCTAGACCTTGCCTTAAGTCACTTGTGGATCTCAGCGGGCAGCGAGATGGAAATCCACTGCGGTTTAGGGGACGAGTCTGCGAGGAGGAATCTTGTCAAGCTAAGCCCTAGGTCCAGGCCAAGTTGACCTGTTTTTCATTTTCCCCTTTCAACATCTGGACTCTGAATTCACGAGGCGTTCAATCTCGCAATATATCACTGAAACGCTGGGCCAGAGTGTGGCAAGTGCTTCTTCCCGCACCTGCATCCCGTCCGTCTTCAAGTTACCTACCGCTGTGACCTGAATCGCACGGCGCAACAGAAAGGAAGTACCCTTTCTTGGTCAACTTTCATCTTTTCATCTCCTTCTTTTCAAACTCATCAACGACTTGAGCCGCCTCGCCTCGCATTGCATCGCTTCTTCTTTGTCCCTCCTTTCGCCTACATTGTTGGTAATAAGTGCTTTTATTCATCCGCGACATTTACTTTACTTAATTGTTTGCTTCTTTCTGCCGCCCGTCGATAACCCGCGTCCCGGTCTCCGGCCTCTGTACTCCAGACCCCGATCACTGCACTTGTCCTGCACGAGCCCTACGAACGACTCGAGACGGTTACACTGCGAGTCAGGCTCCTTTGGTACTGCACATCTTTTAGAGATCACCGAAAACTTGATCTATCAAGGCCCGCCACCATGTCGAGTATCATGAGCAAGCGCCAGCAGGCGCGGAACGAAAAGGCCCTGCAGGATCTTGTGCAGAACACCCCGGGCAATAATATGTGCGCTGACTGCCACGCGCGGAATCCAGGTATGCTCCAGATGCACTACCAAGCTCATCCTGCGCCGCGTATACGAGATGGCCGGAATTTGCTAACGTCAATTGTCAATTTCAGCTTGGGCATCATGGAGTGTACGGCCCTCTACTGCATCCAAGAACTGATCCAATACTAACGTGTTTGTTAGTTAGGCGTTTTCCTATGCATGAGATGTGCTGCGATTCATCGAAAGTTGGGCACTCACATCTCGAAAGTAAAGTCCTTGAGCATGGATAGTTGGACCAACGAGCAAGTCGACGTGAGCAACAACAATAACAACCCGGCGATCGTGCCAAAAGATAACAAATAGCTTACACTGTCTATAGAACATGCGAAAGGTCGGAAATATCACATCCAACAACATTTATAACCCCGAGCATCGCAAACCTCCCGTCCCGGTCGACGCCGACGAAGCGGATTCTGCCATGGAACGATTCATCAGACAGAAATATATGAATAATACTGTTAGTGGAACAGGAAAGCCTATATCTCCTCACATATGCGAAGGGACTCCTCCGCCACTGCCGCCTAAGAACTCGAAGTTCGGATTCCGTTCAGCTTCATCTATTTTCCCTCTGTCGTCCAAGTCGAAGAAGGATGTCAAAACCATGACAGGTGCACAAGGTGGACGTAGTGAGTCTCCAAGACCTCCTAATAAACCATCAGAAGAGTTCGGCGCCACCTTGGATCTTGATCAACCGGATGACATGGAGCAAAAGCTGGCTAGGCTACAAGACATAGGATTTCAGGACACCAAACGCAATACTCTGGTGTTAAAAGGTGTTAATGGCAACATCGAGCGAGCGATTGAGACTCTTGTGCGTTTGGGTGAGGGTAGCGGCCGACCTTCACCTCTTCCCACCCCTTCACCTCGGGAACAGACTCTGCGAACATCAAGGTCTTTGACGCCCCTGACACCGAGTTCTGGCGGGCCGGGACTCGGCGCAGGTCTTAGTGTTCCCGCCCGTTCAGCTACGGACCGTCCTACTACTCCATCAAGTGCTTCGACAAACCCATTTGATAATTTAGGAACGGCTCAGCCCCAGACGGTCCAGTCGACAGGAAGCCTTCATAACCGGAACCCATACGGCCAGACAAACCCATTCGGTGTGCCGGCCGCCCCACAGCAACAACCGACAGATACATTTAGCCAGGCATTCCAAAACATGTCTCTCTCCCCCCAGCAGCCTCTTTTCCCTCACCATACTGGAGGACCAGCACCACAGCAAGCACCACAGGCGACGGGATACCAACAAGTGGCTCCGTCAGCGCCAACGACCCCAAGTGGCTTTTCAACTCTGGGCTTCACCAGCAACATGACATATCCACAGCCAGTTCAAGCGAAGGTGACTGGATATAATCCCTTTTTAGCAAACACCGCAGGCGCAATCCAGCGACAGCCGCAACAAGGGTCTAATCCCTTTCCTCAAGTCAACACCAACCAAGCACCTGCTGGATACAATCCGTTCGCTCGATCCCCAACTCGAATCGCATCACCAAGCCTTGGCCAGATACCAGAGCAAACGCAGAGCTCGTTTCAAAACGCAGCTGTTTACCAGGGATCTGCCGTGTATCAAAGTCCGGCTCCTTTGAGCCCCCCAGAAACAAGCACGAACCCATTTTTTGCAAATGCTGGTCAGCCTGTGGCGCAAACAAATCAACAGATCTTTGCGCAACAACCTGTCGTGCAACAGATGCAAAGCCAACCTCAAGCAAGCTATAACCCCTTTGTCCAGCAGCAGCCTGGACAGCAGCCTCAAACGTACCACCAGCAGCAGCAGTTTTACCAACCTCAAAGACCAGACAAGGCCTCGATTATGGCCCTTTTCGATAACCACCCTTCAACGGTACAGCAGCCAGGTACGGCCACGGCTCAGCCTTCATACCAGATTCAGCAGGCCGTACAATACAACCAGCAGCCGACCATTCCAGAAACCCAGCCCCTGCTAGCTCGAATGGCATCTGTGCAGCAGCAACCAAGTGTGCCGCAGCATCTGTCATCTAGCACGAACCCTTTCATGAGCGGTGCTCCTTCTTCTGGCGTCGCTGGTAACCCAAATGCTGCGACCACTTCAGACCCATTTGCTGCAAGAAGCAGAGAGAGCATGAACCTTGGCCTTGACCTTGCGTGGACAAATGGGCGACACAGCCCAGATGCGTTCGCAAGCCTAAGTGCACGACATGGATGATGGTATGAGACTAGAGGCAGTATTGGAATACGATGTGTTCAGGATAGTACAAATGTGACATGGGAGATGTGAAGTACACTGTATGATAGTATTAACGTAGGCTCTGGTTTCTTGTTGAGACTATGTCATTGCCATTTGGCTGTAGTCTTTCTTTGTGTACTCCAGGGCAGGGTGATTGATAGGGACTGGACAGGATTGCTGGGGACTGGCAGACCGGCCTTGATCGAGCAATTGGAGGTTGGAAGACGGCATTGAGGATAAAATAGCATAATGGTGCGTATAGACGAAGGGACAGACGTTGATAGATAGACTTGCTGAGGTAGTCAACGGTGGCTCGAGCGTTGGGGGAGCACGGAGTACGGAAGGGATATTCCTCCTCCTATGGCATTGGCTATTGCTGAGTCGACTAATTCGAGCGTTGGCATTTTTGCGACTAAAATGGCTCTGTAGAAGATGCTGGCTCTTGGTGATACTGTTTGCGATTGTGTTGGTTTCGTGAGTGGCATGATACGCCCGGACAACACAAGGGATCGAATTGAGTATCTCAATTATTGATCATGTCTCTGGCTGCAGCAGAAATACAGCCGAATATGGATGTTTTTGGGGATGGTCTTGGTCCGGATACGTAGTCGATAGAAGCAAAACGCGGGGTTGGGCAAGGTGGTAATTAGTGGCACCACCACCCTGGGAATCTAGCACATCCACCAATCAACTTACACGACAGAAGGGGGTCAATTAGGCTGCTCGGAGATGCACATGCGCTGGTAAGGTCATGTTGGCCGCAAGTACGAATGTATCTTGAGACCAGTCCCTTCATTATCAATAGGCGAGGAAGGAATCATGAATTTAGAGACAAAATGTGCTGGGCCACAGAATCATGATCGAATCTGGTGATGCGATGTGGATGTTTAGAGTAGAATAGACTGGGTTTGTGGGTAACAAAACAGCTGTAACGGAGCCAGTATCATGCAAATCTAGAAGAAGCCAGCACGCAATGCGTCTGTTATTGTTGACAAACGTGGCACAGCAGCAGCATTCAGAACTGAATACAGAGTAACACAGTATTAATTGCTGTATGGTAAGAATGCGGAATGGGGGCGAGTGGGTTGTTGTGTAAGCGCTTTAAGGAACTCTTAGTATTGTGAGATGACTGCAGAGAATTCTAGACTCTTCGGACATGAGTGGCTGACACATTCGACGATCTGTGTGGCACAGCTGGAAACGTTGTGTGTATTCGTAACGGTGCTGTGTAACCAAAATAGTATACGGTCTCTCCGTTGTCAGAAGCAATAAACCGATCAAAGGATTGCCACGTTGGTCGTCTACGTATTGTTATCACACAAATGGACTCTGTTACAGGTAGGTTTTTCTGCCATACCGTTGTTTGTCATGGTACCTAAGCAAACCAATGGAATTCACTTCACTATACCCATTACCTAGACAAGGAGATTGAGGAGTACCTAAGCTAAAAGGTACTCTGTACAGTAGCTGGGACAAGCGACAAAGTCAATTCCTTCCTGCGACAATCAGCTTCCTGAGCTTGAACATTTTGACGCACTGACAAGGTCAGTTCCGTGACTGTATTGTCTGAATCAGACTCGTGGCCATGGAAAACTAACACGGAACATTCTCTCTGCTAAAGAAATGAACATACGTATCTCTTTGAGTGCGCGAAGGCTCCCAACGCGTACCGGACAGGGGTTTGATCCAATCAAAATGGAGCTTACGAGAGGTACTTCTTTTCCCACCTAAATTCTATGGTGATATAAGTCAAAGCAGTACGATGAGTTACATAGTGCAACATTGCAAAGCTCACAGCCGTACCTTGATTTGGGCACCTTCCTTTTCCCCCTGTTCCCGTCAATCTCCCCCAACGCCTTCTCTTTTGCTTGTGACCTCACAACACCACAGCGATGGCCCTGACAGGCGTGACAGGCAGAGCGCTTAGTGCGGCCTCGATAGCTGAGCTTATGGCCCGGGTGATTGAGGTCTTCGTTGCCGGCCCTATATCTCTTCCTTCCATGAAAATCGGGACTGAAGGTCGCGATGAGGGCATCTACAAGGCAGCCTCGCCACGCCTCTTGCGACTTATATCTCTTCCAACTTGGGCTGCCGTGAAGTTGAAGAAGATAGCTGTTGATGAGGGCAATGTCAAATAAGGAGGTCCAGGCTAGAGCCTGCCAAGGGCCCCGACGAACGCGGTGATCATAGCCTAGCGATGCCCTCAGTTGGTCTCCTCGGTCTACATGATTCATTTCGTCGTTATAAGTAGCAGCAATAGAAGGAATCTCGAATTGCTTCACAGCTTCCTTACCAAAAAAACGCTGTATCGGCCGTGCCCGGGCTTCCATTATATTTGGCCTCTTCCTCTTCCGGTTGACGCGTTCATCGCCCTTGAATACAGAAGTCAGGAAGAGCACGAGGGCGTTATCCTTCCACGCGATTTGGTTGACCTGCCAAGCCAAGGGACAAATTAGTAAGGGAAATATAGCTAAATCTGTCTAAATTCCTTGCCTTGTGATCAACTGTTGGGGCCATTCGAAGCTCGCCAAACCGAAGAAGGTTATGGCCGGCAGTGTCATCGACTTTGAGCTGTACGAAGGGCTTGAAGATACCACAGTTGCGGCGGGCTGTGCCTGTGGCCCCGTGACCTAGCCGTCGAAGATGTGTGAAGAGATTCGCCGATGAGAAGAGGTTATCGATGAAGACGTGATATCTGGCTTTTGGCAGCTTATTGACTAGGGCAACGACCACGCTTTGAGTCGGATTGAGAGGCGTATATAGGTCCTTTCGTCTCTGAATGCGTAGTTGACGAGAAAACTGACCCTTCTTCCTTGGCTGCCGGCGCGGCTTCTTGGGGAGACCAACAGGTCTGTATCTCTTCTTCGGCTGGTGCCAAATCCACCGTAGGAAGAAGCCCTTCTGGGCCACAACCCAGGTCTTAAAGCCGAGGGGCGTGGGTTTATTTGGGACCTTCGTTGTCTCGTATGACCTCCCTGTGAAGCGGGTCATACACTCATCCACAGCGATATTCGTGCCTGGGCTCCATAGCTCGAGAGACGCCGCTTGTAGGTGCTCAGACCAGTCATCCACGGCCTTGAAGACCTTCGGAAGGCCTGTATCGGCGAGGTTAAACGGGTTAAAGACTCGTAGGTGCCGTTCGAAGAAGCTGGAACCTGTCGAATGTTATATATCGAATAATCGAGTGGTCAGGGCCTTGATGCCCCCGATGAGAAGTCTCCTAATGGGCGCGGAGCCTTGGTTCCTTGTGAAAACCTATGTAAGTCAGGATAGCAAGCCATACGTATACCTCGGCGACGGAGGTGTCATGCCAGCCTCTAAGCCGGGCTGCCGGGCGTAACTGACGGTCTCGGAGCAGGCTTGCAACCCAGCTATTGGTATATTGGACCCATCTTTTGACTAAGGAATAAGGTAGGAAGAGCTGGAAGAGCTGTAGGGGCGTATGGGGCAGTGGCTTGACCTCAAAGTCGCGTGAAGGCATCTCCATTGGAAGGAAGTAAGCCCCGCAGGTTGTGGCCGGGCTGAAGACCGGCCGGCACGTGATATCGTTGGGCTGCTCGCGGCGGCTATTTTCCTCTGTGATATAGCTACTTAAATCAGAGGCATTAAGTGCCTCGCCGGGAATTGATTGAGAAGTCATAGGTCTCTTCAAAATGATTTCTATGGTGTTTTGGCTGTAATTCCCTTCTGAGAGACCTTCCCGTACCCCGCCCGTACCCTCGTCATTACGTGAGAAAAAGTGGGTCCGGTACGCGTTGGGAGCCTTCGCGCACTCAAAGAGATAGGTTGCTTTGCTTCATCTCATCAGTTACAATTTACAGTTCGGCCTCCGACCATCACTCTGTTGACAACTGGTTGGTGTTTATCAACCAGTAAACTAGACCATGTGCTACAGTACGGAGGCGTTCGCATTAGTTAGTGCGAGACAGTGCGCCAAGTCGAGACAATGCTTAGGTTGCTGGGATGATTCATTTTTGCAAGAAATGAGTTGAGGATAGTCAAAATGATCATTATCATGAACTTGCTACCCAATTGAGTCGACCCCATTGGCAGCGAATCTATAGAGTCTAATCATGTGATACAAAATGACGATAGCAACGGGCATGTTCTTTCTACCCATTTCTTGAGTTTGGTTGGCCTCGGCTTATCGTACACCAGTGGTTGCCAAGATAAGATAGTCGCACTGTACTCCGTACTTAGCCTGGAGTTCCATTGTTACCCCGGCTCCAACTGCAATCGTGGCAATCCCTAGGTTCCTACGGATAGGTCCACTGAGATGGATGTGGACTGTGGACCGTGGACTGCCTGAGGTGTGCACAAGATTCCAGAGCCTCAGGTGAGGGGTCCACCTAAAACGCACTGTTCCTTCCGCCCCGAGCGCCCCGAAGTCACCAAATTCCTGGGTCCTTCTGCTTCCTCGTTCTTACTTAACCTCACCGCTGCCCAAACACCAGAGACCTTAGGCTTACATCTATCTACACGCATACATACAACGAATCCAGGACATTCTCCACGAATTACTCAAAACACCATCGCAAACTTCTTCGCACGTCTCCGCAACTTGTTCCTCCACATTCGCCTCAAAGCAAACAACACACATATTTCTTTAAAAGGATTTCCAACCCGCTGGTCTCAAGAGTCATCTCACGACACGCTATCAATCTAACTTCTGCCGATCAACATCCTCGACCCTTACCGACCTATATCAACTCTAGTCGATAACCCGAAACCATCATCATTAGAAATGGCGCCAATGAATAATCAGAGTTTGAATTACAGTAGTAATTACGGCGAGGCCGCTGCCCATAAGGTCAACGTCCTTGCCTCTTGCTACCTCGTCGACTCTGCCGCCAACCTCAAGGGCCTCCACTACTGCACTACCGGGGTTGCAGGTATGTTCTCTCCTTTCAGGGCCAAATCCTTTTCATGGTGCTAACTCTACTACAGGGGCCGAGTGGTATTCCTGAGGTCCCTTCCTCAGGACTACCCTCCCCTCCAACAAGCCCCCCCCTCGCCGCACTAACCTCGTCTAACGAGCTCGCCCTTTTGCCCAGGAGCAAGAAGCGCGAGATCCCAGGCCGGCGCCTGGGTCGGCGAGGGGGGGCAGCACTTTCGATCAGGGAAGAATGTGAGAGATTCTTTTGCGAGTCCATGAAGACGATTTTCCACGGTGAGAGGAATTCGTCCATGAATGGCTCCGGCCTGTCTGGTGCTTTTTTACCAACGCCGCCGTCCGATGACCGGCTCCCCGAACACTTTAAGCCTGTTTCTGATGACAAGCTACCTGCTTACAACGTTACTGCTTGGCTGGAGATGTGGGACTATGCCGGCGGAGCGAGCTTCCGTGCCTTTGTCGCTGATGACGGAGAGGAGAAATCTCTCTTTGTCTTCTTCGATATCGAAGGCGTACTTGGCCGAGACCTGAAAAAGGCGTAAGTAACACTGCTTCCAATTCTTCTGTCCAATTGCTAAATACTCTGTAGTCTGATGGCACTTATCGAACTGGCCGACGGTCCTCTGGACTGTGCCCATATCGTCACTTGCATAGATAGACGCATCCCTGCTGACGACGTCCACTCCTTGACAAAGAGTCTGCAGTGGGTTGGCTTTGACATGGTTACTCTAGACCACTGGGCTCATGGTCTTGATGTCACGAGCAAGAAGTGGATGTTGATGGGCATGGAGCTATAGGTATCAGCGCTTTCCTGTCTTTTGTGGTATGTTCTGTTTCGTTCGTTGGTGTTTCCAAAATTTCGTTTGGAGGCTTGCTCAGCGATCTGCTCTGCTATTCTTGGAGAGATCTGGTAGCGTCGGGCGTTAAGTCGCAGAAAAAAGTTCGACGGCTCCAAGGCTTTTGGCGCATCTCTCGTTTTCTACGGACTTCAGGGGTGTAGGAGCTTAAAGGTGTTTGTGTCATTCTGTATCTTTTATGGCGATGACTTCCAATGTCGTACAAACCTGCTAGGTAGTCGAGATAATACTGAAGCAATTGTGTGCAAGTCCAATAGTGTCTAGCATCTGTCGTTTGTTCTATCATGGATGGCTCTAAGATCATTCCTCAAATTGTCTAACTTTGAGACCCCTTTCCTTCAAGTACTCCTTTACCTGTTTAACGGTGTACTCGCCGCGGTGGAACATACCGGCCCCCAAAGCAGCATCCGTAGCAGTCTTCTCAAATACTTCCTCGAAATGAGCCGGGTTGCCAGCACCGCTTGAGGCAATGACGGGGATCTTGATAGCTCCCTTCACCTGGTTGATGAGCTCGTGGTCAAACCCACTATTGGTACCGTCCTTGTCAATGCAGTTGAGAAGGATCTCTCCGGTTCCCATTGCTTCGACGGCTTGGGCAAGCTCGACAACATCCATATCACGAGTCTCGCGACCACCTTTGATTGTGCAAGCGTACCAACAGTATTCCTCGCCCTTAGGACCAGGGAATTGCGTCTTTATGATGTTGTGACGGGTGGCGTCAGGCTTGGGGACATAGACACGCTTGGGATCAACGCTCACAACGACGGCTTGGTTGCCATAGGCGCGTGAGATCTGCTCAATGGCAGTATTGCCGAAGAGCTTGCGGCCTATAGAGTAGTACTCTTCAGCAGCAAGAACAGCGTCGGAGCCGATTGAGACCTTGTCAGCGCCAGACTTGAAATACATGCTCGCGATTTCAAGGGCTGACACCTTTGTGCCGTCAGTATCCATTGTGTCACGAATACCACCGCCGATGGTCAACGGCACAAAGACGGTGCGAGACGTTTGACGAAGAACCTCGAGCATAGGGAGATCGGCAACAGGGCAGTCTCGGAAAGAAGTGATGTTGAGGAAAGTCACCTCGTCGGCACCTGATTCGTAATATTTCTTAGCCATCTCGACAGGCTTGCCGAGGTTTCGCACGTTGCGGTCATCGCCCTTCTCGCGAACATCGTACTGATCACCCTTTGTAACGACCAAGTCACCCTGATCATTTGTCCTCACATCTAGACAGGCAATGACTCGCCGTGTCAAGCTGTCCTCTAATTTGATCGGGGCGTTGGCGACAGTCTCGTCAACAATGGTACCAAGATTCTTTGCGCCTTCACCTGTGAGGAAAGCCCAGATAGTTTTCAAACCTGCAGTGCCAGACTTTTCGGGGTGAAACTGGGTAGCAAAAATGTTTCCCTTCGCAATGGCGCCTACGAAAGTCTCGGTACCATAGGTTCCAGTAGCGACAGTCCACCCCTGGGACTCAAGCTCACCCGGCTTGTAGGGGCATTTGTAAGAGTGAACATAGTAGTACTTTGAGTCGGGTTTAAGATCGTACATGGCTCGTCCAGCTGTGAAAGCATTGTTCCACCCGATGTGGGGGACGGATTTATCTGAGTCCTCGAAACGATTCAAGGAAGCTGGAACGACTCCGAGGCCGGGGATGTCGGGGTCCTCTACAGAGCCCTCAAATAGGGCTTGTAAGCCGACACATACAGCAAAGAATGGCTTTCCATCAGCAATGTGCTTTCGAACTGGCTCAAGATAGCCAGCTTGGGACAGTTGGGATAGACAATGGCCAAAGTGGCCGACACCGGGGAGGATGAGTTTCTAAAGGCGCATCAGTCATGTTGGACAAGATACTGAATTCAGGAAGTATCAACAAACCTCTGCCTTTGGAACATCTTCCGGCGATCTGACCCATTCCACTTCGTAGCCAGACTTCTCAATAGCGTTTACCAGGCTCCTGATGTTGCCGGCGACATAGTCCAACAGGTGAACAGTGGGCATGGTACCCTAGATATGATGGACAGTAAATATATAAAGGAGATAGAAGGTATAAAGACCAGATATATGTTGCTTGAAAGAGGTGAATCGTGACTGATATAAAACGACGTAAGACCGGACAACTGTAGCAATAGCCAACTCTATATCAAGTCCAGGCAGAGGTATTTGAAGTCGTCAAGATAAGTGTGACTGTTCATGGGACTCATTGAAATGTTGTAATAGCGACAGCGGGGCAATCGCGAGTCACAGAAACTGCCCCGCCTGATCCCTGTAATTCTGGACTTTTCAAAAAGTGCCGCCTTTGACCGACTTCCAGATCCTGGACAACCCCCAACTGGCAAGTACCTAGTAGCTTTCTTGACCACATGGAAGGTAAAGTTTCGCGACTGTATGTTTGCAGTTTGTCAACAAAGCTACTAGAGGTATCTGGCTTTTTGAACTTATCTCCTCAGGCCTGTCTTTTTTTTTCCTCCTATATGGATTCGACCAAATTACTAGCACAACATTGCAATTCTATTTGTTCAGTTTCTCTTCCTTAAGCATCTAGTTAGTGGCTTTCCCTGCCAATTCTCTGAGCATACTATGGCTTCGTTGGACGAGGCGAGATTGGCAGATAAGGCAGCAATTGTCAACATTGAGGAACAACTTGAAAAAGATGAACAAGAAGAGTGGGAGTACGAATACTCAACTACCGAAACAGAGGTACTGTTCCACCCCGGTCTCAAGATGCCTATCATGCGCAGCCAGCTAACTTCTTATCAAAGACATACTATTTGACTGTCGATCTTTCATTTCCAGAATTTAAGGACCGACAGCCAAGAGCGCCTCACCACAGCCGCGGCGGGTATTACAAAACCTGGCTCGACCACAATCCCAGTTTGAGAGGTGTTCATGCTGGGGATGATGTTGATGACGATAATGACAATGAGCCACTCCCAGAACGAGAGGCTGATGACGACGAACCTGAAATCGATCCGGCACTAAGCAATGACAAAGATAAAGGCAAAGCAGTCGACAGAGGCGAGCCAGAGGACGACACAAGAGACGATGTGGACAAGACACGTGGTGAGAATGAAAACATCCAGATTCTTGACCTACATTCAGAAAAGCCGGTCATCTCATACAAAGGACGCACATTCGAGGGATCGTGGGCGGAAGTCATTGGCACCGAAGCTATCTTTACGGCACGCGACAGCGACCGCCCCCTCCCCGCTCTGCGCCATCTAGATGGAAATATTGATTTTCTCGGCGCATGTGCGTCAAGAATTGCCACTAAAGAGACTGTTGTCAAGCCAAAAATTATCAGGGAGGATCCATTAGCCGCTATCAGGGAGGAATGGAACATTCGAATTCCTGTTGGAAAAGACAGGTCGGGAGAAAGAGCTGAGCAGACACGGTTCCTAGAAAACTTGATGGCGATCAAGAAGAGGAACAAGGAGAAGGATCAGGTCACCGTATGGGCTAAAGACGGCGAGGGTCAGGACTTCAAAGACAACCGAGACCCTGACTACAAACCTAGGCGAAGAAGAAGATTGCTCAATGAGGATGGAGAGGAAGTCATTCCAAAGCGTGAGAGACGACGTGCAAGTGGGCGCAGGGGCGGCCGTCCCCGACTTCGACCCGGGGTTGTTCGTGGACGGGGCTCAACGGCCCCAACTCCATCAGCAACTAGAGATCTGGAAAGTACTTTGCATGAAGGGAATATGTCAACTCCTACTCCAAGCAGATGGAATGAACTGCATGGAAGAGCTGATGAATATATGGACCATTCTGACGATGAGGATGACACGGACGACCAAGATGAAGAAGATGACGATGAGGACATGGCAATGGCAGATTGATTGAATGACGGCAATAGTTGGGCCCCCGGAAGCATCGAGTTGACATTTAGCGCATGAGATTATGATACCCGTGGGGAATTGTCGCCAAAATAAAAATAATAAAAATAACAATAATAAGGCTTCATATACCTCACACTTCTGTTTCATGTATTATTAAGCAGGTTGTGAGCATGTTCATGGCGAAGTTACAAGGCTTAACGTTTAGTACATTTGAAAACTGCACGAGGGTTGTGATCAAGCTGTCATTGGTGAACAAGTCTTGGAGTAACTTAAGCCTTATGCAAATGGCGGTCCATAGTAAAAAGTTCCTGTAATCATGTGGCAGTGATAGATTCAGTGATTGTTGGGGTAAATAGAGATCTTTCGTTGAACAAGGTTCCTCGATCAAGTAATTCAGTGACTCTGCGATCTATCCAGTATCCAGGATAGAAACTTGATCATAGGAAAGTCCGCGTATGTGATGCTGCCGGCTGCGTTATGCAATAAATCATTCAAAGGTTCGGAGTCTCCTTTGTAAGATCAAGGCTATGAGTGCATATGAAACTGCCACGGACGGTTGATGACACAATAAACGTGCTGAGACCTTATGGCTTGATAAGTGATCATGGGTATCTCTAGTTAGTGTCATTGATTTTGGCATCTGCTGCTCCAAAACCGACACACAAGTCATTCACCTGCAGCGGGAGGGACCTCATTGAAGTACTGTGACTCGTAGACACAAGATTGGTCGTGTCACCCAGCACCAGCTCCCCCACATCTCTCGCACGTTTATATATTCTTTGCTGCAGATGCACATCTGTTGGGGGATGCTTGTTCTGACGGTGAACATAATCCACTTGTCTCTCTCAAGTACGGATCATAGCAACGACTGTTGAGGGTGTCGTAATCGGGACTGTAGGCAAGTACTGTCGATACACCGAGCATACCCAGGTCACTCTGGCTGAAATTCTCAGTCCTTCGGCGGTCAGCAAGTGGTAGATAAGATACTTTATCTTGAATGGGAAATAGGGCGGCTCTGAACGTATCCGTTAGAGCTAGACAAATGGAAGAATGTACGGATAACACAGGCGCGAAACGTTAGTGAAGAGAGTTTGCAAACAAAATCTAAATTTATATTATACTTCCCAGCAGAAGAATTACGTGTCGGCAGTTCTGTAACTTAGGAGACACTTCTACTTGAGGCTGAGCAAGAAATCTCGGCACAGAATATCCACAAATGGACATATCCGCTACGTATTCGTACACATCACCAAAGCTCCTGCCATACCTTGACTAGGTAGCCATCTATTGCCAGATACGCCAGAGAAGGAATGCTATCAAGTACATACACTCTTACAAAGTCCGCAAATGCAAACCGTATCATATACCTCCTGCAGCTCCATTTCCCAAAGTCTAAAGTATCTGTACCTGCATCCCCACCACCCTCCACCGGTTACGTCTCACCAAAACTCCGCCGCCAATCGATACCCTTGCCCTGCAGTCAACTACCTACGCAGCGACCAAAAAGTATCACGTTCTAGACTACCCATGGCGCGCGCTTCTTTTCTTCTGTCGACTTCGCGGGAGGCTTTGTCTTGTCTTCCTTTCTTGTATTCTACTCTTTACCCAGGCCTGGCCTTACTCCTCCCCCCAACGACATGCTGCGAGCGGTGTCGTACTTCTCTCGTCCGTTCGTGATGCTCACATAGCCGGTCTATCCAGTCCCGTTCGTCTTCCTGGCCCTACTTCGATACTCCCCCGGCTTGTCGTCGGTCTTCGCCACCGAGTCTCTTCAATTTTAATTGCTACGCAAGCTACGTCCATCTCCATGGGCTGTTGCAGTCCTTTACCGCTACAGCCATGATTTGGTTACGCCGCTTCACCGTATTACTCTCTTTCATGCTGCTTATCTCCTTTGGCGCATGGCTGCTTCCTCGTATACTAGACCCAACGACGAAAGGCCCTGAGAGGCGCGCTAGAGATCGGCGATGGGTAAACAGTAGCCCGTACTTTCTGGATCGTCAGGCCTGTCGCTGGATTAGTCTGTGCGGACTACATCACTTGCGCAGTGATCCTGCCTCTCGTGGGAACAATGAGGACCAAGAGCCAGACTGGGGAGAGCTCAAGCGCCGCTCTCTTGCTTGGGAGCCTGACGAGATTCCCCGTCAGAATGGCAAGAGGGATGTCAATCAACGACGCAGGGTCCTCCGCGATATCCCCGACTATGTTACGAAGCATGCGCCGTTAGTTCACCTCTACTCTGGGGAAGAGTTTTGGCCCTCGGACATACGTCAGCACGTAGAACACATGACTGCCTACGCCGATGACGAGCCTATTAACTCGACTGAGAAGTGGACTCTTCACAACTTGCACGAGCTGAATAGGTATTCTGGCAAGATCACTCTCCGAAGTGATGATGATGTCGAGTCTCGTCCCAATTGGCTGCACAGCCATTACAATGTTCCCAAACCGTTCCCTGACGACAAAGACGGCAAAGACGATGGCCAAAACGGCGTTATACCGGTAGGAAACCCCGGAGGAGAACCCGAGGCCCGGGAGCCCAGCACCTGGTATGATGTCGACAAATCACGACCTGTCCATAAGATTTCTGACCCTAGAAATCGAAAATCACACAATCGTCGTCGTTCAGAGTCCAACAGTCACAAACCGGATGCCGATGGCTACTCAGCAGCTCCTGCAGTACTTGTTGTGGTTGATAAGGGGTCAGGCATTGTTGACGCCTTCTGGTTCTTCTTCTACTCCTACAACCTCGGTCAAACTGTCCTAAACATTCGGTTTGGTAATCATGTGGGTGACTGGGAGCACTGCATGATGCGCTTCGAGCACGGCATTCCCCGTGGTGTCTTTTTCTCAGAGCATGAGGGCGGGCAGGCGTACGTATTCGAAGCTGTCGAAAAGCGTGGTGGCAGACCCGTCATTTATTCGGCTGTGGGCTCACATGCAATGTACGCGCTACCAGGAAACCATGCTTATATCCTGCCATTCAAGCTTCTCATGGATGTCACGGATAAGGGACCTCTCTGGGACCCAGCTCTTAACAATTACGCATATCATTACGACTATACGAAAGAGGACAATCATGACCTGGACAAACAACACGAACCTCTGAGTCTCGTTCCCGCGGCATCGAATCCTCACGCACCGACATCTTGGTTCCATTACCAAGGGCATTGGGGTGATGAAGTCTACTCTCTCGCCGACCCCCGTCAGTGGCGGTTCTTCGGTCAGTATCACTATGTCACTGGTCCCGATGGACCTAGGTTCAAAACTCTCAATCGTACAAAAATGTGTCAAAATCAGAATTGTAGAATTCTCTACAACCTAGATCCGAAGAACACGTGGTACTAGATGAGTGTATTCGTCAGTCGGTTGTGTGTTGCACTACGAGTAACTGGTGCAAGTGCCGCACATATATTGTTTCCCTCAATTCTGCGAGTTGAACTGGAGTTTGATGTGGCAAACCGATGTGGTGGATCCGAGAGCATCCGTACGTACTTGAGTGCATGCTTATCTCGCAGTAAGTGTCCAAGGGTTTCAGCTGGGAGGACCGGATTTTCCGGCATTTGTTAGATGGGAAACGGCGTTAGATGGGAAACGGCGTTAGATGGGGTTTTCTCTTGGGATAGATTCTTTTCTTCTTCGTGTCTGGTTCGTGGAGAACCGAACTGGCGGCCTAGACCGTATACCACTGTTATGTTGGGTGGGATGATTATGGGATTTGATACCTAGATACCGCTTCTGTTACTGGTAGATGCCCCAGCTTAGATATGTCAAAATGTTCCTTTGATGGTTATGAAGTATGCGATTTAAGGTATTAGCTAAACCAGCCCTTGCATAGTACCAGGAGCGGCCGATGCCATGGACATGTTGCACTCCTCGACGAGTGATAATTGCTATAGTACGGACAGAGTTCGACAAAAGCTAGCATAGTAGCTTCATTAAGCGGCAGTGCACGTAAGATGCTGAATCTGTTTGATACTTGTGTAAATTTCAGAATGTTTGAATTGCCGCAGTAGGCATACTCGAGCTGTGTCAGCCATTTCAATGCATAAACTATGATGAGACGTTTCGCCTACTGGCCTCTCAATACAAGCCATGATGCTAATGACACAATTTCTGTTTCACTTTCACCTGCGTTACAACTGTGATAGCTGCAGAATAATTACCAGAAGGGCATATATTTGCGCAAAAAGATCCCTGAACTCAGTGTTTAGATGAACCGGTTCGTCTCCTATCCGCCTATAATTTGACTCGGTTCTGCTCCCTTTTGAAGGCCCACCATGAGTCAAATGCCCTGGCTATACATAATAGTGATACACTGTTGGGCGGAAATGAGTTTGATGCACATGCCAGAGTGGTCAAGGTGATGGCCAGCACAGGAGTTTCCTGCAGGTCCCATTCAACGAAGCCTTTGTTAGTATTCAGTCATCGTCTCTTGTGGGCGGCCAAGAACATGTAGCACCTTAGAGATCCGTGTCAGTGCAGTAGAATATTGTATCGGTCATGGTGTGGCAGTCGACTTGAGCAACCCATGGTAAGTACGACAGCAACATCGATGTCTGATTCCTCGTTGTGACTCCGAGGGCCACAACTACCAAAGGAGCCTTATAGAGTGCCCATAGACCTTGACCATATTCATCTACTGCAGGGCGTATATGTCCTAACGTGGTAACACGGATACAGCTTCGGCCTGGTTTCAGGCGGCCTCCGAGAAGGCCGATGGCGGAAATCCAACACGATTTTGTGACTTAATAACTGCGGTAGGTGGATGTAAGCTGTATGGGTTGGCAGTGGCTTGTATCCGGGAAAAGCTGATCATGTCGGCGGAAAGGTCTTGACTGTTTGTGGCTACAGACTCGATAAGATCGTGAGACTGTCATGAATCCGATGGCGTTGGAATACTTTGAAACCCAACTACACCTGTACCAGCCCAGAAATCAATATTCGTGGGCAGCAAAAACTACAGAGCAGTTCCTAGTGTAAACTGGCCGATAAGGACATTAGTTTTGTGATACTGTGGTATACATCATGCCCATGTTTACGGTTAATGTGTAATCATCTCCAGTTGCTAAAGGTGCCTGTAGTCTACACCGTCAGTCATGTAATTGTCATCACAGGGCGTCAACGTCGTGCCGAGACAGCAGGAGAAGATGCCACTCCAGTGATACACAAACTTTAAGTGTGGCTGGATACGATCTGACTAGCTCGGCCGTGCTTCTGGTTCAACGGTGCATATAGATAATCGAGATAGCTACCTAGAGTATTAAGCTTTGCTTCATTCATATGAGATCTCGCTTGAGTATATCAGCCGTAGAGTTATGAAGATCAAAGATGGGCCACTGGCACAGCGTTGAAGGGTTCTTGAGAATCTATGAATACTGGTAACAAATCACCGGTTTCCACTCGGCATTTGATGTCTATTGTCGTGTTATGTTGATAGAATGAGGCCAATGCTGTCGTTATGTCTACCTCTCGGAAGCTCCGTATCCGAGAATGATCCTTGTTATCCCTTCTCCTGACTGATTGCTTAGACGGGACATGTCAAAAAAAGAGCCAGGCCAGAGCGGCTGCGTTGCCCCTGTTTTCCTGCCATCCTTCAGTACATACACATCGATCAATGAAACGCAATCAGACGCCACTGATCTTCGTCGGGAATGGGATGCTCCTATGTAACGTGGCCGGAGCTTTCGCAAGGCCAAGAGTAGTCCTTTCAGGATCGCCCGGGCCCCGAGGTCAAGGAGTTTCACTCAAGCACGTATGTACACGGCAGTGGATTCAGTATGTGAGCATCTATTCCTCTTTAGATGCCGTTTCCGAATTCTTGTTTTAGTGCTGATACTTGATGATGTTGGTTGCACCTGATGGTCTATCAACCTACAAATATTCTCTAGCGGTTTGATTTGGTTGAGGTGATATGTCGTTATGGCCTCCTTGGTCGGGCTCAATATTGAGGACGTAGGTTCTCGAGAGGGTTGACTACCTAGTCAGTCACAAGCTACAGTACAGTACAGTATGCAGACACTTTGCTTTTTCTATGTGCCTAGAGTTTAGTTTTGCTGTGTACGTTGAGGCTTGCGAGGACAATATGGAGGCTGAAATAGATCAACTAGCTATCGGTTTTATTAGCCCTACAAGACGAACCGCTTCCAGGTAGTAAAGTGATATGTTCATCATATCATATGTTTTGGTGTCGCATGGCGCATGGGCAGAAGAAGAAGAAGAAGAAGAAGAATTCTCCTATTATTTGATGGGGAAAGGGAAAGGCGAATACATAGTCCCTGCAACCGTCGACGGAGATGACTGGAGGCGCAGCTGGCGAAAGGAACTAAACCTGACAAGCCGAGCAAGGGTCAGGGTTGTAGGTATGTTATTCTTTGTCGTGGAAGCCAATGAGAAGAGGGTTTCTTGGTGAGCTGAGAACGTAGGCCCCCTTCTCAATCGAAGCTCATAATCGAGCTCAAGCTCAAACCACAATGGGCAGATGGTGATGATTAGTGTCTCCGGATGTTTCTCCCTGATGCAGTAGCGCCTATAATAATAATAAGGCCCTGCTCCAATCGATTTATCCGTTGCAGTCGATCCGTAGCGGGGTCTCAAAAAGTGACCTTCTGGTTATGTAACTAGACCGCTTTGTACCTCTTGTCACGGCATTTGTGACTCTATCCCGGCGACTATCTATCCGTTGAAATTTAGTGCTATAACTTATCTCTTTACAGTATAGCATAACAACGATAACGATACATCCAAAAGGCCCCGCAAAATCGACTTCAACTAGCTTAGTACTTCAACCTGATGGAATGACCTAAAAAGGTAGGCCCGCAAGCCACTTTTTGGTAAGTTACTGTTACGGATCGACTGCCACGGATAAATCGATCGGATCAGGGCCCTAATAATAATAAAGGGTCAAAGTTCTTCAGCACTGGAGACGGATCGAGCCTAGTAGTGGACACGGCGACAGTCTTGTCGAATACCTAGCTACTGACTGACTTACAGGAGACATCCATGGGTCCACCATTGCCGCAACCACCAGAGTAACTATCCAAGACAAAGTTAGTGCCGATGTTTCAAAGAACAAGCCGGAAATTTTCAGGCGGGAGGGACGGTACTTGTTCTTGGTACGGCTCTGAAGTTTCTTTTCTTTCTTTCTTTCTTTCTTTCTTCTCCCATGAGAGACTTGGATGAGAGTCAAGTTAGCCAGGGGTCAAGAAAGCGGCTGAATCATTCATCGTCGGTAACTCAACTAGCTTTATCGTCCTCTGTCGATCTTTGGAAGCAAGTTACAGGGCAGGGCAGGGCAGGGCAGGGCAGGGCAGGGCAGGGCAGAGAACGGCCGATTCATCGAGAGGCTGATGGGCGTTTTCAGGGCTTGAGTCAGTGTCAGTGGCGGCCATCAGTCACCTAGCTATGTATCAAGAGGGGCTTTTGGGCGACCTAGTCGGGTGCCGGGAACGGGGATAAACCTGGGAACGATAAGGCCAGGACCTGCTACCTGCGACGTACCATGGCGATTGTTCTGGTTGGTTCTCTCTTGAATAGAGAGAACCCACGAAGCTATCCGTACCTTGGTGTCGCCGGGAACGGCATCGTTTAAAAGCACATATTCTATTGGTGCAGCAGCTTCCCTCCGCCGCCCAGCAATCCACTCTCACGCCAGCCCAGGCGCCCCATTTCAGACTTTCAGTCCAGGTGCTGCCCGGGCTAGGGGGGAAATAAAACACCGAACTTAAGTACCTAGGCGTAATGACTTGCAAGGCATATAATAATATAATAAAAATTCTTTCTCTTAGTATTGTATATATAATAAAAGTCACTAGAGTCTTCTCTATGTATTGATCTAGTTATATTCTGATGAATTATTTATAAATTTAAGTATTCTAATAAGTCTCTTAGTAGGCATATAAGTAGTTGATCTCGAGTTCGGTGTTTTATTTCCCCCCAGGGCCGGGCTAGGCCCCCGGCCACTAAAATATGGAGCTGGCCTGGCTATATGGAGGTAGGTTTGAAAAGTCTTTACTGATACTAAAATTATACTAAGT
>VYWZ01000700.1:0-24378 GCA_008711595.1 Fusarium xyrophilum | reverse complement strand
ATATATAGTAGGCAAGATTAAAGCTATTCAGAGTATATTTAACTGCGCATAATAATGCGCAGTTAAATAGGGGGTGTGTTGAGCTATAAACAGCATATCCCTCCCTGATTGGTCAGATTGAACCCACTGCGCAATTTCCATAGCTTTAAAAGGTCAACCTGACCGCCACTTTAGATTGAAGAAAACAAGGCTCTTTCAATCAATGCTGAAATGCTCGTTGTGACTAATCTACGCTTTGTACAACACAAACAAAGGTCCACTTTTGTCCCTAAGCTTTGCGAGCGGAATGCTTGTGGTGCCTGATGCTGATCAGCTCTGTTTTTGGTCTGATGCGAGGCGGGACTTGTCGTGTTTTCTGAGCTACTCCGTATACTGAGCCGAACGGCAGTTATTGTTGAAGGTGCCTGAGGCACCTACCTCGTATATCAGCCGGACCACTCGGCCCGAGACCTTAGTTAGTCACAGTCAATACACACACATCCCTCTCAACAGTTATATGCCGCGCGATCGAGCGCTATGACCCCCCAAGGGTGAGGGGATATTAATCTCCCCGTAGTAGAATTTCTATGTGCGATCAGAGGCGCAGAAAAGATAGCAATATAAGAATCTAGCGCATAGCTTCCTCCTCTCTATAGATCGGAGTACCCGTAGTGCTATTGTATTAAACAAGCTGTGTGAGTAGTATTTGAAGTTTTCTTTCTCCACCTACGGCGATTTAATGACATTTTATCTGGGGCGCCTTCTATAGTATAACAAGCAAGTTACCTTTTTTTATAAGCCTTGAAAAGTACAGATACACTCGCTCAATTGTCTTTAAACTTTGCGGGGAAGCGGATCCTAACTGTAGGGGACAAAGACCCGCCGGGTCATTTGTGCTTAGAAGCGCACCTCTTATGGGGGTTTATGACGAGCTGTGTATAAAGAGGACGCGCTGTCTCTTTAAGAAAAATTAAAAAAGGATTTGTGGAGAAATGTAGACATGGCAGACAATAGTCGTATTCTCAACTGAGTTCGCGAAAACTTGCGCAAAGAAGAGATCGTCGTCTCCTGCATTATGCCTTTAAAGTATTGATTCTCGATTGAGACGGCAAGGGGATGACGATGACTTTCTCTCTCCCTCTATATATATACATATCACGAACGCTCGCAAATGCTTAGATGAGCAACCCTCTACTGCAGACAGATCCCCTCAAAAGGTCGTCACCAATCAAGTCACAGATACGAAAATGTGGCACCGTCCTGGCTCTCAACATTGGCTCTCCTGCCTCTCCTGCCTCTCCTGCCTCTCCTGCCTCTCCTGCCTCTCCTTGTTCTCGCGAAGAGTGATGGCTTCGGTGCCAAGCCTGTAATGGGCTACAACAGCTATAATGTAGGCTGTTCAATCAAAAACATTCGCTAACAGGAGCTGCTGTCTGACATTGGCTGCAGCATGTTGTTTGCAGTCCCAGCCAGACATCGATGCACGACACTATCACCGCCATGAAGCAAAAGGGCTTCGTCGATCTCGGCTACACCATGTTACAGGTATGACACAGACCTCTTGCTGAGGCTGTTCGACAAAGGCTGACAATGATGAACAGATCGACTGCGGTTGGTTCGGCAAAGAACGTGCTGCGAACGGCTCAATCACATACGATAACCAGACTTTCCCAGACGGCATTTCGGCCTTGAACAAGTATGCAATTAGCCAAGGAATGCAATGGGGCATGTAAACGGGTGCGACACCTTACCAGTGTATGCCCGAGTATGTGAAGGACTGGCCAGCATACGAGAAGGCTGATGGATTGCAGTTTACTGGATGTAACACAGTCTATGTCAAGGCTTATAACTGCTTCGCACCACACGACACCCCCGTCCAGCGATATACCAACTTGTCAAATGCACTTAGGGATGTTGGGATCGATGACATGATGGTATACGAGTGGGGGTTGCTAGCCAACAGAGACATCGACCCGGCCGTGTGGACCAAGCCCATTGCTACGTCCTGGCGTGTAGCTGCTGATATTGCTCGAGGCTGGGACTCTGTCGTCCATATTACCAACGAAGCCATTCACGTCATCCTCCGGGAAAATTCTGGACCCGGTCACTACGGCGATATGGACCTTTTAGAGGTTGGAAACCCAGGGATGACCCAGTCCCAGCAAGCAACCCATTTCGCCATCTGGGGCTCTGGGCCATGTTCAAGAGTGCCCTTATGATCAGCACCAATGTGGTCGATATGCCATCTGAGACTCGGTCCATTCTCAGCAATACTGGTCTCATCGCCATCAACCAGGATGACTTTGGAGCTCCCGCGCGCCTTATTCAGCGGTACCCTGACTACGATGTCTACGCTGGTCCCTTGCCTGGTGGTGACATGGCCGTACTCATCGTGGACCAGTCTGGGAACGGCGGTATTACTACCTCGACTTTAACTCCCTCAATGTTTCCCGTGCCGATGCCCATAGTGGTATCCCCAACGGTGTACCCAACACCAGTGGCTACGCTCCGAGCATTGTAGGTATCTCTGTCTTAGCCTAGTCGGTTTCTTAGATACAGGGTGGAGATATAGAGATTGGGCTTGCAAGGTTCTTAATTAGAAAAACTTGTACCGTAGCTATTTAAATAAATGTTTATTGAATAAGTTATAAAGGGTCGAAATATAAAGCGTTATCTTGATCAATAATAGCTATTAATCTCTCCTTGTGAAAACCATTTCTACTTATAAATATATAATTAAGAAACTGGTTCTCGGCTTCATCATTGTCAGGGCTAGGTTTCTTGCCAGGTACTAAAGAAGTAGCTTGATGTCTTGGCTTTGACGCTTCAGTAACTTGGGAACGTGGTTGTGCAGCAGATTCCAATTGTGATGTAAATGAGGGTCTGATGCCATCATGTTAAATTAAATCGTTCGATACGATTTCCCTATTCCCTGGTCCTCCTACAGTAACAATCGGCAGCCTCAATTGAGAACTCAGATTAGGTCGCGCACAGGCAGGTGAAGCCTCCTGCAAGGCCTCAAATAGTGTGCTATTATATTCGAGGCAGTTGTGCACGCGACGTCGCATTATCTTAAGCCCTCGGATGTTTCAAAACGTCCGTTTCGATCACTCAGAATGCCCACTCATGAATTATTACTGAACAAAGTACGCTTTATCAACCTTTCCCTCTTACTCATTATCCAAAATCATCCTCAGAAATAGTTAAAACCATCAGATCCTCCAAACCCGTTGAGAACTACCGGCTGGGATAGTTGAGGTCTGTCGGCTGACACAGTTTCTATCAAGTCTGATCGCGGCCAATCCAGAATCATCATATCTGTCCCCCAGATCGGCGCTGAAAAGTCCATATAGAAACCATTGACCCAGTGCTGTGATGAGGCGTTGAGGGTGTCACCGCCAACACAGCGATCAATGGATACCTTCAAACCATCTGTAAGCGTATCGACACATTGTTTCGATGGCGACTGCTCAGCTTGGCAAGGCGTGGGTAACCCGGTGTCCGGTACCACAGCCTCCTGCTTGAGGACTTGAACTTTATTGTCGTTCTTGTGTCGACCGGGACTGTCTTCCGATTTTCCTTCATCTTCTAAAACCATGGAAGGTGTTGGTGACTCGGCCTCGGTGCTTGGCAGCGCGTAACCTAGTTTATGAACAATATCGTGGATTTTGAGCTCACCACGATCGTCCAACTCAGGTTCATCAAAGTCCCATGTTTCTCCATTGCGCACCATGAGGTAAAGCCTTCGGATAGCAGATTTGAGAGCAGAGTCCGTTGCCTGAGACGCTTCTGTATATCTGACATCACAATCAGTAACGTAGGCCTTTTATGACTCCGAGATACAAACCCTGTCGACAGTCGCCTGAAATCATTCTTGGCAGCGTTTTCTGTGGTGCAGACAAAGCCGTCGCGCTGGCACCGTGTACAGGGAGGAAATCCACTGCACTTTTGTGATGTGAGTCATTGTTGTTAGGTTGGATGAATGGTACTCACCTTGGTCTTTCTTGATCGACATCTATCACAAGCTCTTAGTGCTTTCTTACGTGGATCGTTGGTGATGAAGCATTGCGCGCGACGCTGAATGGATATGGTATGTCGTGTTGCATACTCAGAAGGGCTGGAAAGGCGGTCTGACATTGGAAGAGAATGGGCGATAGTTGTTTCCAATATTGTGACTTTGGTGGAAGACGTAGAGTCTGGGTGTCTTGGATGAGGGATTGAATCCGTGAGATATATATACATGCAATACCAGATTGGTTACAGAAACAGTAGGTATTGGCAGCTTTTATTTACTTACTTGAAGTGGAAAACTTCCAGTATGAGCAAGACCTATACGCTTTCTTGTTTGCGTTCGTCAGTTGTTGAGTAAACCGGCGACGACTAGTCCTCGCCAAGGATCCAGCAATAAGGTTTATAGCTTTTGAAGGAATAACCTTTCGCACGGCACATTCTTGGAAGTAAAGTGAAGATCTTGGTAGTCAGTAGTCATACATTAGCGTTCGATAACATATGCTCTTACCGATCTTTTGAGGCGCAACGTTACAACATGGCGTTTATGGCTTTATGAATGCCGAAAGCTGGTGATATTCTGGCCGTTGGATCGGCGGTGACGTTTTGTTTGGTATGCATTCACCTAAAACACTACCTAAAAGGATCGTAAAGCACGGCAGAGGACAATGCGGAGAAATTATCGTTACTGCATGCAGTATTCTATGACGTGGGCGAAAGTGTGTCTTATTGATCTTCTACATCACTAACCCAAACGGTCTAGCTTGACCTTCTCAGCCGTGTGAGTCCGCCCGTGTCGCACATAAGTCCCTTGACTCAACCAAAATGCGTCGCAAACCAATTCAAAGCCTGTTTTTCAGCCTCCTTGCTCTGCTGAAACAGATTCACGTTCTTCTCATCTACCCGCACGCAGAATCCGTGGCCGGCTCCAGGGTACACCACCACCTCTGTAGGTGTATCCAGATCCTTCCAAGCCTCTTTCATCATATTGACCTGAGACATGGACGTGACGATATCCCTGTCCCCAATGGCGACTGAGACAGGCTTGATAATTGGCTCCGCGTCTTGAGGCAGCGACATCCCGCTTGGATGGCCTGTAAAAACAGCTTCAACAAGTGGCATGCCATCGTCGGTGATAGATTCTGGATGTGCCAGTGTCAACACGGGTTTACCGCCCCAGCAGAATCCTGCAGCGCCGATGTGTCGATGAGGACCCTCGCGCAAACGGAGGGCCTCGAAAAAGGACCGAATCCTGGGCCATGAAGCTGCCAAGCCGTTATAGTAGAAGAAGGGAGCCATTCCGTATATGGTCTGCGCAAGATACCAGCTATAACAAGTTAGCCTATCATCTGTAGAGCTATCAGAATCACCCACGGCTTCCAAATCCAATTCCAACTTAGATTTGTGTCAGTCAGCGGACCCACAACGTCCTGAAGAACAGGTCAGTATATACAGCTACAAATCACATGAGTGCCTACGTGCAAGAAGCCATGTAGGGGCCGGTCTGCCATCCATAAAGTCTGGGAGGTAGACTAGGAAATTTCCATTCAAGGCATATTGATCTGCAAGAAGCCTGTTGTTCACAAACTCCCACCCAAATGCATCAGGGACGATGACAATGATGCCCTTGACTGGCTTATCATCTGGTGGAGAAGCAACATAGGTTGGTCGTCCGAACATTTCCTGGACTTCTCCAGTTGGCTGTCCATCGTGGCTGTGGCCTTTAAAGCACTCGGAACAAGACATTGTGTAGGTCAAACACAGTTATATAGATTTCTGTGACAAAAATTGCTAGGATGAAAGACTTTTGTTAAGAAGCGGTGTGAAATCGAGCTATTTCCAGTGATACTTATACTATACCTATGTCCGCCGCTAAGCCGAATAGTGTTATCTCCGTCGGACCCGGGCGCTTATTTCTATTGTCTGTCCGAAATATCGGCCCCAATTTGGTATTATGCGCATGACGTCGTGGCATTAGTTATAACTTCTATACTTTTCTTTCAGTTGAGCTCAATTGAAGAATTGGAGACTTGGTCTCTGTCATATTTGTGTCCACGATCATCACCCTCTCTGGCTAATCATCATCACTTTAATTAACTAAAGGACATTTGCTGCTTTGTATCTTATTTCTGTATTTATTTTATAGTCTGCCTAACTGATGCGTTTGAGGTTTGTCACTTGCAGTAATCTGGATCTTTCCCTTCTTTGGGAATTCTATATTCCTACTCTATAATGACCTTGGAAAGCATTACGGCCATGCCTGTGACTACCACTGCAATTATCTCTAAATCATATTGTATATCCCTCAGATCGAACATCGAGTAAGGCGAGGTAGCGAGACCAAACGGACCAAGGGAGGAGATAAGACATCATTGTCCCATGATTGGAGTTGGTGGTTTCACGCTTGACGCCAGACTTAGCCCTTTCTCATGAAGCTACGGTCTAAGGTCGACAACCTATCCAAGATGACCATTGTCGCATGAGACGGTGAAATCATCAACGTTGCTAAGGAAGAGGAGGATATTGGGAGAAGAAGAATTGTTCGGGGCTTCGCCGGTGACAATGAAAAGTTTGCTGCTACGCTTTTGCGAGTTGGTCTTGAATCTCCCTCAGCACATGTCAAATTTCAAAGACATGGTAAACTTTTCTAACACAACCACATGCCCGAATGAGCTGACCATTAATGCTTTCTGGTCCCATGCCGAGCACAAACAGCTCACCAGCAGCATTTCTAGGGTAGGATTGGTCCAGCAACTCACTTACAAATGCGGCTAGCTCTCACATACTCCACCAACAGGTGCCACATTTTCTTGACACAAGGGCGCACTAGTTAACTCATCTCTCACATAAAGGATCCATTCTAGCACCTGAGTAACTAATTAGGTTGGTGGTTGATTTTCACTTTCACCCTCCAGACCTTGACAAAGCATCTTCCTGAGTACGGTACCAGGCCACGACCGTAACTTGCCTTGCCTGTTCCCAGACGACATACCTTCTGCGCCTATTTCGGGGCGCGACTTTCGTGCTCCCCCCGGCCCTCTCAAGTACGTACCTAGGGCGTTCTACAGCGGAGTCCAGTCTCCAAGACAAGATCGCTCATCTGCTTGCTACGGTATGTATGGTCTGTGTCCCAACGGAACTCGAAATGCCTACCGATCCAGACCGGGCGATGCTTCTACCCCATTGCGATGACGATGATTTGAGTTTCTGGTGCCAACAGCTTTTCAATGACGACCATGGCCAGTCCATGCTTTCCGACGACCTTTCCCTTGGTCTCTTACCTGACGAGCTGTTGTCCTTCGATTCACTATGGCCTGCCATTGGCGAGTACACTGATCTGACAGCTCGCGAGATTCATCTTTCCTCCAGTCTCCCTCCAGTCTTCTCCTTTCAACCTCCCCCAGCATCAACCTGATGCGCACTCTATTTCCGAGAGAGGTCATCCGGCCTGCGAAACCCTGTCACCCAAAAATGGAACTCGTTTCTCCAGGGAGGCGCTCAAGGTCCTCAAAGGCTGGCTCAACTCTCACAGCGATCATGCCTACCTCGACGAGGAAGACAGGGAGTTGATACAGCGGCAGACAGGCCTTAGTAAAACCCAGATCTCTAATTGGCTTACCAATGCTCGTCGTAGACGCCAGGTTCGACGACCCAGGTCAACCTCTCCCTACGTTCGCAACACCTGGACTGGCCCTATCGATATTCCCCGGCGTTCGGATACACCTGCCTTTCAGAACAACACGAGTCTGAATCCTCTGGAGCGTTGGGTTGACTCACCCCCAGAGAATGAACCTGCCTCAGTCACCGCGATCGCTCATGCTGTCGCTTTGAACTCAAAGACTTGCTCGGGGCAGATCAGTCCACGCTCTTTCGCTTCCACCGATGACGGATCCAACCCTTCACTTTACAACGTCTCCTCGGCGAGCAGTGCTGACACCTCCAGCGGTGCCTCTTTCGGTTCCATGGCAAGGCAGCGTGGCCGCCGTCGAAGGAGACCTGTTACTAAGCACAGGGAGAAAGCCTACTCGGCCGGGGCCCTCAAGAAGTTCCAGTGTACGTTCTGCACAGACACCTTTTTTGGGACCAAGTACGACTGGCAGGAGCATGAGAAGTCTCTACATCTCTCTCTGGGACGGTGGATGTGCGCCTCCAAAGGTCCTCGGGCCCTCAATCCCCAAAGTAACCAGATCTGCTGCGTCTTCTGCGGCGAAGTTGAGCCTAACGATGATCACATCGAAAGCCATAACCTCTTGGCCCGCATGGAGAGGCGGCCTGAAGACAGGACATTCTTTCGCAAGGACCACCTCGATCAACACCTAAGGCTTATGCATGACGTCAAATTTCTTGATTGGAGTATGAAGTCCTGGAAGACCACTGGACCCGATATCCGATCATGCTGCGGATTTTGCGGTATCGCAATGTCCAGTTGGTTTATTCGAGTGCACCACCTGGCGGAACACTTCAGGAGGGGTGATACAATGGCTTCCTGCCGGGGAGATTGGGGCTTCGACCCTCCAGTGCTCAAGATGGTTGAGAAATTTAATCCTCCGTGTATGCGCTCCCACCCAAACCCACAAATGATCGAATACTGACACGATGCCTCTGTAAAGATCTGATCGAGAATGATCGCCGCTCTCCGTTCCCTTACATTGCAACCGCCGCAAAAGCCGAGACGCCCGAGAGCTCGTATGAGTTGATGAATCCGGAGGCTCGACGCCGAGAGTTGAATGAAATAGCACGAAAGCATCCCTGCTCTGAAATCGTTGCAGGGAAAGCGGGAGCGCTCTTCTTGACCGATGTCAACTGTTACCGACGCCTAAATCGCGAGTTGACTCGCTGGGTCACTTCCATCACGTCGCTCAACAAACCGAACTGTCATGTACCCAGCGATGCCGAGATTCAGCATCAGGCTCGGTGCATAATTTTCGATGAGTTTGTCACTCTCAGATATCTATCCACTCAATGCTGACCACGTCCTAGTGACGACCCATGGAACCAGACAGCTGCCGACAACGCCGAGTGGCTGTTGCGATTCAAGCGTGATGTCGGTATCTTGCCTTCAGGGCCTGGCCTCCCGCTGGACATCAATTCCTGGAGCACCATCGACGGCGGTACAGGTTTTGCTCCTCCATTCGCCTTCCCTAACAAGAAGATGCTGCGCGCTACTTCATCCTCACCGGCCTCGTCCAGCGCAGCCACGACGTCTCACAGCCCCGACAAGGTTGAAATATTCGTTGGGAATGATGAAGCGCCGTTTGAGACCAACCAGGCTTTGTTGGACGGGTATATCGAGACCTTTGCATCGCGCTACGATCGCCCTGCTACAGTACTCTGCTCGCGCGAGCTTGAGAGCGGGCTCATCAGCTTCGTCGAGGGTGAGATAGCACGCGGCGCCGGTTTCCCTTCTGATCTTCTGATGAAGCGCTAAGGCTGCGTGGTCGCGAGATTCTGGGTTATGACAATACTGTGGCTGAAGATCCCGATCTTCTCGGAAGGTTCAAGGCGTGGATGATGAAAATACGCCATCAGTAGCCGGTGACGCTGGCCTGTGATATGAATATCAGTCTGAATGACAGGGGAATAGATAGCCTGTGGGGTGATGCGAACTTTGATATGATGTCGACAGAATTTTAGACATTTCTTATCACATACACATGTCGAACCTTGACTCAAATCCGTCGTGGTCCCCCTTTGGAAACGAAAGGATGAGATGTAGACATAAACTTTGACAAGAAACCTTCTCCGGCTTTGACTTTCATCGCGGTATATAATGCCGGCGTGACTCACCTTCCCCATCATAAATACGATGCTTCTCCTGTCATTTTAACAGATCACAGTATTCCCTCGAGCTGCCCGCCATGATACCCGAAGAATCGATTACCCTGATCAAGGCCAACCTGGCAGAAGTCCTGAACCCGGAAATCATCGACAATGTGATCCTCAAAGAGAAACGACCCCTCCATGTCTACTGGGGAACCGCTCCAACAGGAAAACCTCACTGCGGCTACTCCGTACCCATGGTCAAGATCGCTGAGCTCCTCCACGCAGGGTGCCACGTCAAAATCCTCCTCGCCGATAAGCACGCACACATGGACAGCCACGCACCACTCGAAGTGATCAAATACCGATGCGAATACTACAGACTCCTCATCAAAAGCTCTCTTCGGGCTATTAGCGTCGATATCTCCAAGCTTGAGTTTGTAGTGGGAAGCTCATTGCAGGACAGCAAAGGGTACCAGGACGACCGCTTTCGATTCTCGAATATTGTCAACGTGTCCCAGCTGATCAAGGCTGGTTCTGAAGTCGTCAAACAGGACGAGAATCCGACGCTGGGTAGCGTGGAATACCCCATTTGGCAAAGCCTTGACGAGGAGTACCTCGATGTCGACGCGGAACTGGGCGGTGTAGATCAACGCAAATTGTTTACCTTTGCTATCGATCATATGCCAAAGCTAGGCTACAAAGTGCGAGCACATTTGATGAACGCCATGGTCCCAGGTCTTGGAGAAGCGCAGAAGATGAGTTCAAGCGATCCCAGCTCCAAGATCAATCTTCTTGATACGCCAGAAGAAGTCACCAAAAAGCTCAGAAAAGCCGTGTGCGCCCCGAGGCAGATCGAAGGAAATGGAGTCATTGCGTTTATAGAACATGTCATTTTCCGCGTTGAGTCACTGAAGACAGGCGGCAAGCCAAGATTCATGGTTGAAAGACGTGACGGCGAGACTCTAGTCTACGAGGATATCTCCAAACTCAAAGAGGATTACGCCGGCGATGTTATGACACCTCAGATGATCAAGCCCGCGCTAATCAAGACGCTCAACGATCTTCTGGGTCCAATTCGGAAAGACTTTGAGGCTGATGAGCATTGGCAACGTGTGTCTCAACTGGCCTACCCCCCTGAGGAGAAGTCGAGGAAAATAAAGATGGGGAAGGTAAATGGCAAAGTACACCATGAACTGCCTATCCGAGTTCGACACGATTGAGACCAAGAATTTGATACTCGTTAATACCAACCAAATTGCATCTTGCATGATTTAGTAACTATAGCACTTTGGCCGTTCACCAGTTTCAAAGCCTCAGAATTAACTCCTGGTTGCAGATTGATGGTATACATAAGCCTCCTAGTCCGATCCTTCACATACCCAAACTACTGTTTAATAAACATAGGTGGACTTGGAATTTGAAAGCTTCGTGACAGTGATGTTGACATACAAAGGCTCAAGCCTAGTAAAAGCTGCAAACCAACTCTTCTATATTAACGTTTGACATCTTGATTGACTATTTTACGGAATCTCCAAACAGTTGAAAACAGTCTTGGATGCGTTCTTCACATGCTCTGCTCTCTGGAACTGGCAATCAGTGCTTTGGTCGCGGCCCAGAAACGAGGGACCGAATGGCGGTCTCGTTCTCGGCCAAAGCCCTATCGTAGCCTGCACTCATCTCAACAACCTTCGGATCAGGATAGTGATGGTAGCGATTGTGAGACCTGAGATTATGTTGACGGAGTCTTGGGCAATTCGTCAGCGGGACGGGCTTACGAGCAAGAAATAACTGAAGCCTCAAGCATGCCTGTTCTAGACATGCCAGACTCGACGTCAAAGGATATTTACAACTCTACTGACACTGTCCACGGAAGACCATTGATTGGCCAAGAGAACCGTGAAGTTAGAGGAGTCCATCCGAGAAGGAGAAAGAAGGAGCGCAGTGGTCCAGAGGGTGTCGGTGCCAGTACAGCATACTCTGTGTTTGGCAAGGTTAGGGATACGGTTGCTGATAAGCCCAGTGTCGAAAAGGGTCAGAGGGGGTATTCCGGGAGACGAGAGGGAGGGTTGGCTGCTGATGAAGCAGAGTATATGCCGCCTGTCAAGGCAGATGAAAGGGCTGTTCGCCAAGGTCCTCACGAATCTACTGCTAAATAAGAGCCTTTTGATAGCAGAATAAAAGCACATCGTCTATCTACACACTGTGAGCCATCGCGGACTAGTGGCCTTGATTACTAATTCATGATGGGAGGTTTGTGACAGATAATCTTGTTTTAGCTCGTTGGTCCCCCACTGAACATTCAAAATCCACAAAGTGATCGACAATATGCTAATTCTGTAAAATTCATGTCAAGCCATTATCGCATTTTTTATTGGTCAAGGTGTCGTTATAATTTGCCTCAGAAACGAACGGCCAGATCTGACGCAAGCCAAAGTACGGCGAGCAGGGTAATCGGCAGCCACCGAGTAACTGGTGCAGCCTATTTGACGAGATTGAATCAGCCTGTATATATGACTCTAAGACGGATGAGTACTTTCTCTCGCTGTTTAGTCCATTCCAGGCCGATCTCTCAACTGGGAGACCCCTTTCGTCGGAGAGGAAGTCTGCGATATCCTGCGCTTCTGGCTCGACAAGGGCGTCTCTGGTTTCCGAATGGACGTCATAAACCTCATCTCCAGAGACTAGAGATTCCCCGACGCTGAGATTCGTCACCCGGGCAGGAAGTACCAGCCGGGTGAATGCTACTTCGCCGATGGGTCCGACTCATGGACTATCTTCAGAAGATGAAGACCGCCGTCTTCTCAAGGTGCGAAGCCCTCACGGTCGGCGAGATGCCGTACCTTGAAGATGAAGAGGAGAGACTCAGGATGGTCGCGTTTGAAGAAGGCGTGCTGCACATGATCTTCACTTTTGAGATGATAAGTCTCGACATCGTCCCCGAAAAAGGCCGCTTCAGCAATAAGGCCTGGAAGGTCTGCGAGCTCAAGGACATAGTAGCCAAGGCCTGCAAGCTCGTCGATCAGGATGGGTGGTACACGCTCTTCTGCGAGAATCATGACCAGCCGCCTTCCGTCACGCGTTTCTGCGACAACTCGGATGAGCATCGTGTCGCAGGCACCAAGCTCCTCTCCATCATGCACACAAGCCTTCCTGGTACCCTGTATGTCTACAGTCTACCAGGGCGAAGAACTGGGTATGCGAAACGTGCCCAAATCGTGGGCACTGAGGAATACATAGATATTGAGTCTATTTCCTACATCAAGAAGTAAGTATAATAACTCTCATTGCTTTTGCCATTTACTGACTTGATCTCTTTTATAGTGTCTGCGCTCAAATCCCAGAAGGGTTTCCCGAAAGGAAACAAGCCAAGAACCTTCTGCCCCTCAAAGCTCGTGATAATGCCAGGACCCCCATGCAGTGGGACCCTACATCCAACGGTGGCTTCTGCCCCGCGGGGGTCAAGACTTGGATGCGCGTAAACGACGACTATAGGTTCGTCAACGCGGCTCTACAGACTTCTGCAGGCCGGGCAAACGACCGCACCATGCTTGTGTCACCTTACCGGTTCTGGCAGCGAAGTATCCAGATACGTAAGAAGTACAAAGACTTGCTCGTATACGGAGACCTTGAAATTATCGATGGCACACACGCCAACGTCTTTGCGTTCAAGAGGATCAGCAATGACAGGCATACCATCACGATTCTTAACTTTAGCAAGGAGGAGGTGAGTTTCACGTTTCCCGAAGGTGAAGGGGTCAGGGGTTGGGCTCTCGGGGGTTATGATGTTTTGTCTATGGAGAAGCCGAGATCGGGGGAGATACAGCTCCTGCCTTGGGAGGGCTTGCTTGGTATTGCTTGAGGGATTTCTCATTTTGGAACTGAAGTATCAGATTGGTATCAACGGTTAAAAGGTTGTTTTGATATAGTCAGTACAGAATGCCACGGACAGTTAGTATCATGAATTTTCTTGTGATATCATGCTCCATAGTGGTTAATGTTCTCAACTTGACTCATCAAAAGCGATGACTGATAGGAGTCAACCTCAGGGTTGTGTTGTCTTGTGTCGTGTTGCTTCAAGAGAGACTAGGTTGATTGAAGGTTAGTGACCGAAATGAGTTGCTGCTTCAACCCTTGGGGTACAGCGGCTTGGCGGTGCAGTCATTTACACGTATTGGTCGAGTACCACTGCTGTCAAACATGCTTGCTGGCGTGTATTGGGGATTAACCAAGAGTCAAGATGCTGTAAAACGAACTTTGCAACGCCAATCCATTTCATGTTCAAATCTTGGACTCTGTCCTCATATCCATCAACCAAGTCTCGATATCCGCCTCACTGTTCCCTTTCAACCATTTGATTGTCATATTTCGCACAGTATTCGAAACCCTCTCATACTCTGACCGATCCTGCATGAGCTTGGTGATAACCTTGACCCACAGCGCTACATCCTGCTCGGGTATAGTGTATCGCCCCAACTCGTCGCGCTCTCCAGTAATAGGAGTCACTGGGATGATATGATCCAGCCCAAGCATTGACTCAGATAGCGCACCTGCATTTGATGACGCAACTGGGATGCCCCGGAGGTGAGCTTCTACCACCACCATACCCCAGGCCTCGCACCAGAGAGACGGAACGACCAGGACTTTGATATCGCGCCAGAGCTCTTTTTCTACCGCGCAGCAGGGCCGGACACTACATACTAGTTAGATAATCCTCAATGTCTAAAGCTAAGTCGGCAATAGAGGTACTTACGTCATGTTCGACAAGTCTTCCATCTCCTTCACAGTTGCATCGTCGGCGCCCCAACTCATATAGATCAGAAACTCTAACTGCGGACACTTTCTTGCCAGGTCCACCAATATACTTGCTCCCTTCACCGAACAGGGATTAACCATGCTAACGAACCTCTTGTCCCAGTTAAAGAGCCGATCCGGGATGGCATGATCTTTCCCCACCAGATACGTCCAGGGATGATGCACCAAGAAGCGTGTTTGTAACTGGCCGTGTTCAAGCGCATACTTGCGTATCGTCTCGGACACGCTCCAGATCCCGTCGAGCTGTTGGAAGAGATCTGCTTCGCGTGTTGTACTTGAATGGCCTGGCACGCCACCAGCAAAGGGACCAAAGGGAAGTTGCTCAGCTGTATGAACAACTGCTATGCGAGACATGGTTAGATGAGCCAGCTCTGGGGCGAGACTAGCCTTCATGGACAGGCCGTCGTTGGAAATAATGTGCGTTGGAGAAAAACGCCTGATCTCTTCTCGGAAGAAGGAGATGAAATCCATGAGCGGTGCTGGGACGCTCCATTCTACAAAAACATAGTTAGTATTTTAGATGTAAACCTTGAGTGAGAAGAATTCTAGATTACCTCGATATACTCGGCTGACATCCTAGCCATTTGGTTCGGTGAGTCGAGCTTGGCACCAAACGCAGCGTCAAAGGCCTCGCTGTCGAGTGCCACCGTCTCAACACCATCTTCCATGCACAGCTCATGCACCTGCACATCTTGTCCAGGCTTATCGCTCTCCGACCTCATGTGCAAAGTTCTAGTACGGAGTCGCGAATCAATCTCGTCTTTACGATCCATATAGCTATCCACCTCATCACGGTAGGAGTAGCAAAGCTGGCGGACACAGTGTCCTCTGGACGAGAGGTAGCGCAGTAGCGCAAGATTGGCCTTGTAACCTCCCGAGGAGGAAGAGAGACCTTTGGCGGTCTGGACGAGAAAGATGCGCATGTTTGTTTTACTTGAGACCTGAAGATGGCTGCGATGTGGTATGGAGGGATTCAGTATTAGAGTTGGAATAAGGTTGGTGAATATAAATATCCAATGACATCAATGAGGATTAAGTAAAATCGGAAAGGGATTTTAGAAGAACAACTGGGGATTATATAGTGAATTAAGAGGGCAAATGGTCCACAGTCGGAAGTTTAAACAGGTAATACGTAGAGGTGCGTTAATTCGCCTTTGAGTTCTCATCACAGAGCCTTATATTGAACCTTCACAGTGATGTAATTGCGGCCTCGCCTGCTGGCAGAATCTGCTGTCCCTTCCATTCAATACTTCCATCACGATCAACGGTATGAGTATCATCTGTGGCCAGTGAGTAAGATGTCCTGCAGGATAATAAGATGATGACGCCTCAAGATTATTTGGTATTGGGGTGTTGAGCCTGTATTCCACATCAAGTCTGCTCGAGGCGTCTTGGGAGAATATGGTTTAGATTGCAGTCTGATGAGATTTACGATTGGGAACCCACTTCGCTCTCTAGAACTAAGTTTCTCGCAAAAGCTCATGTTAGCACTACTAGATGAGTGCTTCGCTCAATGAATACGGAGCATCTTGCTGAGATATTTGCGAAAATTAAAGCTTCCCTCCTGACCCAAACACTGCCATGATACTCAGGTATAAGCCTCAGTATAGATCAAACTATGCATATCATGCCATCGACAATAGGACAGATTAGGTGTTAAACTTCGAGCAAGGCGCGTGGT
This sequence comes from Fusarium xyrophilum, assembly GCA_008711595.1. Lineage (NCBI taxonomy): Eukaryota > Fungi > Ascomycota > Sordariomycetes > Hypocreales > Nectriaceae > Fusarium > Fusarium xyrophilum. The sequence goes on along the minus strand of VYWZ01000700.1, from coordinate 8,135 downwards.
GTCAGCATCAGCTGTCAGGTACATGAACTTGAAATATGCATTCGAACTCTGGGAGACCTGTGGATAGAATCCTGTTACTACTACGCTGAACTTTCTCACTTATATTGAAGCACAGCACTGAAAAGAAGAATAGATTCTAGCTTCATATAATTCTGAGAATGGAACCGGGGAAATCATGCAGAGAATCTATAAATAACACAGATGCATCGTGAACAAAATGGTCGTTTTTTTCTATAACGCGCGTAGGCTATTACCAATACACGACCAGTGGTGATTAGAATACTGGTGGTTAGAATGTGAAGAGATTCTCGCAGCAAGCCCTGGCTAAAGCCAGACTAGATCTCCCCGCGGCGTCGACACTGCAACAACCGCTAGATACCAGTAAAGACATGTTTGGCGACGAGAACGCTGGGGATTCCAGAAATTGGTCACTGGTCAGAAAACGGTACATCACCGCCATCACAATGCTACTACAGGTCGACGACAGCGACGCCAGTAGTATCAAAGCAAGAAACACTCACTTGATTAAGGTACCTAAGGATTCGGTATCTCGAGCCTCTTGTGAGCTAGAAGTGTTATTTGCAGTTGAGACTTGTGGCTGAGAGCTTGAACCAGCTGACAGAACTCAGACGGATTGTTTATGTAAATCAGGCCGCACTTAGTCAATACACCATAGTAGTGTCATCTTGACAGCTTCATACTCACGCCCAACAAATTTCTGGCACCACATATGAGTCAGGTATGTAAGTGCTTGACCAAGGCCATCTCGCTGCTTACATGCATGGCATTCTATTTTTTACTATCTTCAACGCGGCTAGACGCTGTAGTATCGCCACGGTTATAGATCTCAGACTGACTGAACGCTGACATATATGGGTCGACTAGCAGATATGACATGTTGTAATTCGTCAGAGAGCTGTCTCGGAGCCGGAAACCTCAGCTGCGCTAGTCTAAGCGAGAACTCAGGAACAAAATGTCCGGGGTTGTTTGAGATACGGAATAAGGAGTGCTGTACGAAGGCGGTACGCGTATATATGATGACGGTACTATGTGATTGGAAGTGGTATTGGATCAGGACTTTGGAATGGTATCTGGTTGGCTATTACAATGAGCTGATGGAATGGTGAAAAGGAGTATGCATTTTGTGTAGATACGATTTATATGTGCATTGCATTAGGGTGATGAAAGGATGAATAGACTACGCAGGAAGTACAACAACATCGTTGGAAATGTGATGTAGAGCCTGAATTGCGTGATGAACAATCCCTCTTGCTGAGGAAACCTCGAGAATAAAGAAAAATCACTGCACAAACAACACCAACAATCCACCAATAATCCGTCAACATGGCAGAAGTATCCAAGTATACTCCACTGATACCACTACGTATTATCAATCTCTAATATATACCACAAGACCAATCTACACAGCATCCTACAAGCCCCATCCCAGCGAGAGGATGAAGGCGGCTGCTTGGGCGGGCACAAAGTCCATTGAGCTGACCAGTGTTCCCAAGCCCACCATCACTGCGCCCGCCGATGCCATCGTGCATGCCACCCACTGCACCATTTGCGGATCAGATCTGCACATATACAACGGCGATCTAAACAAGGTTATAGAGAAGGGCCTGATCATGGGCCACGAGGCTATAGGCATCGTTGAAGACGTCAGGCCTCAACTCAAGACAGCTTAGGAGACAGAGTTATCATCCTCCCTGTCATTGCATGCGGTGACTGGTTCTACTGCCAGCTGAAAGAGTACTCGCTCTATGACCGCATCAACCCCTCCAAGGAGCTGGAGCAGATGTACGGCCATCGCCTGTCGGGCATCTTTGGGTATCCCCTTATCACAGGAGGTTACCCCAGAGACCAGGCAGAGTACTGTCGCGTGCCCAACGCTGACCTTACCTGCGTCAAGGCCCCTAAGGACATAGAAGCTGATAAGCTCGTTAGTCTTGCTGACGTGACTCCTACCGGCTGGTGTGGCAATGAGCTGTCCGAGGTAGGCAAGGGAGATGCCGTCGGCGTCTGGGGCTGCGGCGCCGTTAGTCTCTCGATTCAGCGCCTGGCGAAGCTGCGTGGCGCCAGCAAGGTCCATGCTATTGACAAAGACGAGCACCGTCTGGGTATCGCCAAGTCGATGGAAAAGATCCCAATCAATGTCAAGGAGCACTCTGATCCTGCTGACTACATCTTGTCCATTGAGCCGCACGGGCTGGACCGCGGCATTGAAGCGAGCGGTTTTAGGAGCACTGATTCGACTACCCATGCTACTATGAGAGCTTTGGGAGTCGAAGGGGATAGCTCTGACACGGTGGGCGCGGCTATCAAGGCAACTCGCAAGGGAGGAAATGTCGCACTTATCGGGGACTTACAATACCAACAACTTCCCGTTGGAATGCTGATGGAAAGGGGCATCACCCTCATGTATGCGAATCGTCGTGGTGTAACTCTTCTTCCTTTGCAGATAAGTTTGAGAATACTTTGAAGAACTGTATACCTTCTTCAGTCACAAAACGCCCGGCGGATTGAAGGTCTATCTCTCAACTGCCTTTGGGCGTGCTCAGGGCGCGGGTTCAGTTTAAAAATGATGAATTCATAATTAGTCTTCTCGGGTCTTTCTGATGCGATATCAGCTTGAATACACTCTTTACAGTAGCCTTTCATATTCCAGCCTTTACTGGATAGCGCGGGTGTATGAATGTAGTCTTGTGTGCTGACTCATTGAGAGAAACAATTTGAGTGTTGTCTGAAGTCCCTCCTGTAGCTATCTGTAAGCTATTAGCCAAAGATATCAACTCTAAATAGCGAATCTGCAAATAGGCACTAAGCTTTAATCATCGCTCATACTTTTTAAACTTCCGCATACATGTCAACAAGTCTGCCGATACCGGCTTCATGCTGAGATCTTATATCGCCTCCCAAGACTGAGAATAACTATCCATAGCCTAATTAACTCTTCAAAAGTCTAACTTGGTGTTAGCATCCAACTGCAAGTCGATGGCCTTTACAAGTCTCCTGTACCAACCCTGAACATACCAAAACTGACGCTCGACGAGGCGCACCAGCTTTCAGAACCCTTTATTTCTACTAGAGAAGTTGATTTTGTAGAAGCTGGGCGGCAATCGTCGTACGTTGGCTGGATTACCAATAATGGGTCAGTTGACATGACAGCATTGTCAGCGCAGAAGATATTGGGAGGAGTTCGTTTAACCCAGAGAAGCCCTCCTGCGTAACTCTCTCTCTCTAACATGCACAGAGTGTGATGTATGCGACTCTAACACTAGACCGTTTCTCCTCGGAGCGTTGATTACTAGTTGAAGCTTATGACATCTCAACAACATATCAAGCCAACACAATGAAAAATCTCATGTAACACATGGAAGAAAGCACTACTATTATACTACCTAGCATAATAATTACCAGGTCTCCAACAGCGGGAGCTTTTTCTCTGCGAGCCACTTATTGACCTCAACTACGGTCTTCTCCCAGAGTCCCTTAACCTGTCGATCGTCTTTAGCAAAGAGATTGGGGTCCTCCACCTTTCCTACTGAGATTGTAAACTTCCCCTTGTACTTCAAAGCATCCTGCTTCACCTCCGTCGCCGTCGCTGCAGATAAAGAATTGCCAGCACCCTGCTCCGCAGTCAGAAAAGACGTGCGCGCTATGGCCCTCACAACAAAGTTGTTGATAGTAAGCACTCCCTCGGTGAGTACCTCTCCATAAAGCACAGCTATATAAGTAACAGTCAGAGTAAGTTACTCTAATATTGCTTGGAGCTCTTGTGTGAACAGGACCACGGCTGTCTTGGACACCGCGTACCGAATTATGTCGAAACCAAACATGAATCGTCCTAGGTATCGCCATCGCGATGAGTATGACAGAACTAGATCTTTGAAGCACGCTGAAGAGTCGAAATCAAACTTGAAACTGGCTGGTAGCATGCTGGTGCTCGCTGTAGAACTGAGGTTTACGATCCTGACGTCGGCATCCCGGTCCTTGGCGGCGGCTTCAAGGAGAGGCAGAAGTCTGTTGGTTAGGATGAAATGTCCCATATGGCTGTACATGTTAGGTATCAGTCGACATAGTGAGTTGAGCTTCACACACTCAGCCGCCAGTTGTTGTTCGTATTTCCCGTCAACCAACATTGTCGAAGAGGCTGGTGCAGCCGCATTGTTGACTTTGACATCGTCATTTACTATCATGCAAATGGATTGTATGAAACATACTCAGAAAATGCAGTTTTGTCTCTTTCCGCTTCAGGTCTTCGACAGCATGAGTGATGCTGATGGGATCGAACTACAGATCCATCACCAAACATTGAAGATTCCTCGCATCGAAAACGGTATCTTGTTTGAGTTTGTCTATTTCTTGTCGTGCTCTCGCTTCGCTTCGTGTGGTCAAGTACACCTTCGCTCCTTTCCGAGCTAGGAGCCTGACTGTCTCGAGTCCAATTTCTGAGCTGAGGTTGTGTCAGTCATAGTACGAGACTCATGCTAAGTTGATACATACCTTCCTCCAGTTACGACAGCGACTTTGCCATTCAGATCTGGCCTATCCGTGGAGGGGTTTCATTACGGTGTCACCATTGCGTGCAAACTCCCTGGCCGTCGATAGAGTAGGGATGCGATGAAGGGAGAGGGCTGAAAGGATGACAGACCACTAGAAATTAACCTTCGGCAGAGTGAAGGCATATTTAAACAGTCACCGGTGCTTTACGTATGCCAGTTGTATAGCTTCTATATCTGACCCCAGCACGCAATGCCGTATAACAGTATACCACCACTGTAAGTGCACCAAGTGCCGCACTAATGAAGCTTAACTGAGCATCTTTGACCCAAGTCCTCTAGTCTCCATCTCATCTCCACCGCACCTCCGCAACCAAAACCTGGACTAGCCCAGCCGTTCATCTCCAGATGATTCAAACAGATCCACAATGGGTCGCAAAACCGAGCAAAAGTCATGCTTCGCGTGCGTTGAGACCAAGCGCCGCTGCGACAAGCGATATCCGTCATGCTCACGCTGTCTCGATCGGGAGTCGGTCTGCACTTATCCTTCTTTGCCAAGACGACAGGCTCTTGACTTGGTTGAGGCTGAAGCTACTCCAGACATGGGCTTCGGATCGGAGATATGTGGACTTCTACGACTGATGCAAATAGTTTGGCTTTAGTGGGCGAATTGCCTGAGCCATGGCTTCTCGATCCTGTCTTCAGCGCTAGTCTCAACTGCCCGTCAATACCGTCATAGACGGCCTCGTTATCAGATCCATCGTCGTTGCCAGGTTCATCCTCGAGCGAGATAGCTGAGGCTTCTGATTAGCTGGCGCATGCATCCCGATTCTTGTGCTGGTTTCTTGGACCGCAATCATGGACGATCGGATATCACTACAACGCCCCGGATGTGATACCCCCAGCTTCCGTCTTCACTAATTATATCCGCGGCCTACAAAATTGGCTATCTCGGTTTGTCAAGACGGGGCATAACCCATTTATTCATCGACATCTCTATTCCGACTTCGGATATCCGCAGTGCATGCAAGACGCGTACTCTGCATGTGCCATCTCCAGCGCTGCCAGCAGCGAAAATGAAGACATCGTTAATGTAATCTCTGCCACTCACATCACCAACTTACTCAATGCTCAACCCGCCAGGGGTACAAGTATCATCTCCACCAGGGACCATCTGGCCCGCACTCAAGCCCTTCTCATTCACATCCTCCTTGCACTATTCTCTTCCTTAATTGAACGTCGTGCAAGAGGTGAGAATCTCATCAGTCTTCTTCACGCGTGGAAGAATCGGCTATGGGAGTATGCAACAAATGATAGTACACTAGCCTCACCATTGCCGATCATGGCTAACTTCCAGTGAAACAGCTGTTGAGGAACTGGACCCAATTACCGGCCTGTACCGCTCCTTCATCCTCTCCGAGTCTATCCGTCGTACCGGACTACTGTGTAACATTGCCACTGGTGTTTACGGCAGCTCGAGAGGCAGCAACATACAGTCATGCCGAGGCGGTATCCAGATCATGACACAAGCCGGGTTTTGGGAAGCTTCTTCCTCTGCTCGATGGGAGGCTGTTGCGCGACAGACTGATCCATTGTTTATTTATTCGTTAGAGGGCCAGATGCTACTAGATCGTGGTGTTGGTGCTGCACAGGTCGACGAGTTTGCGCGACACTTGTTCACTAGAATAAATCTATGAATAATCGAATGGAATAACCTCCAGAGGAGGTTAATTTACACGGTAGCCTCTATGGCTCTTGAAAGTCTATGTCGGACCAAACTGGTGTGAGTCGGCCTCGAAGAACGTGGGCCGAGCCCTCACGAATCTTGCAGCCCAGGTCGGATGTGAGGGTCTCCACGATCATCCACTTAGTCTCGCTACACTCAGAACAAGGGGCTGACAGATACACTGCCTTCATTCGGATACCAGCCGCACTCCTGTTGGGCTTCTCGGACTATAGTCCAGGGGACCACTCCGAGCCATCTCCACTTACGTCCGCGCCAACTCCACGCCAGGTCCACTGTGAGACTATCCCCAACCAGGGGCGAGCTTTCGTAAAGTGATTTTGCGGGATCTTTAGCATTGATCTGGTCTTAGCTCTACGCGGAGCAGACGGCCAGGAGTTCTAATTTCGTCATACCTCGCGGAGGAAAGACGTAGATTTATCTGCGGAGTCGGAGAAAATTGACTTTTAAGGAACCACAACACCGAGGTCCATAAGTATAAAATGGTATTCTTGTTTGGAAATTACATGGTTCTAACCCATATATCATCTCATCATCAATTGTTCAATGTGAAGCAACCAGCCACCCAAAATGTCAGGCAAACAAGAGTCTCTACTTGGGTGGGTCACCAAGCTCAACGATACTCTCCGTTCAACCCAACGACGATATCGCAATCAAGGCTATAGATGGACATGTTGACCCAAGCTTGATTACCAAGTAGGAGACCCCATTCAACCAACTTGAGCCAGAGCATCTGACCCAAGCTATATCAGCATCAATTACAACGTCTACACCTACGACCAGTCAGAGGAGGGCTTCTCTACGTCCGTGGCTCAACTACAGCTGTTCAAGACGAATTCTCCCAAATTCTCACTTGGGAGGATCCAGAGAAGGGGGATGGTGTCGTAGCTGTTTTGAGCAAATGGAGGACCAAGCATAAGGAAACAGGCGAGGAGACGAAGAAGACGAATGTTATTCCCTGGGAGGTCAAAGTCGTTGATGGCAAGAGAAAGCTTACCGAACAGACTGAAGTGGAGGCAATCTAGGTCAAATTGCTCTTCTATGGATCTTGACGATGCCGCCGATATGACATGTGTAGCTTGCATTCAATGGATCTATCCCTTGGTCCCTTGAGGACTCAGCAATTTATCGTGATAGAGTCACACTCATGCACAACAAGGGATCAAAGCAGTGAGTAGGTAATGATTAAGATATGCTGTACTTCGTGTCTGTGGTAGAGAGCATATCATACAGAAAAGAATTTTCAAGATGCCTCAAGTAACTTTTCCACTTTTTCCCCCAACAGGCCTGCTACGCGTGATACAGGCACGCGCAAAGTGCTCAGGAGGCTGAGCACTTGTTGGGATGAACGCAAGATCCAGACTAATAAATTTTTATCAGCAATAGTCGTCAACGATGCGATTGAAACCCACCTGGCTTCGAATAGTACCCTTCTTGCAGAAGCAGCCAGGAATGCATTGCTCGATACACGGTCGGGGCTCGGGTTCATTGCACGTCAAGGGACAAGCCGTACCGCATTCAGAGAATTGTTCACCCTGTAGGTTGGTGTTAATTGAAGAAACAAATTCGAGGGGGTAGATGCTTACAGCCTTACATTTTGGAGTGGTAGCGGCAGGAATGGCAATACTGCCAGCGACAAAGAGGGCGATGAGGGAAAGAGAATACTTCATTTCGAGTGAATGATGGATAGATTGAATTATTTTATGGATTGTAAGATGTAGGTTAGATTGTGGGTGAGGAATGAAGGTAAGGAGCAAAGAACCAGAAACTACGGAAGCCACGGAAGCATGGGTCATATATACCCGTTGGCTCATGCCGCGAGGCGGGGCGAGCCAACTAAGCAAGCTTAGTTGGGCCCAAAAGTGTGAGACAACCGAAGGGACCGG
>VYWZ01000699.1:0-12445 GCA_008711595.1 Fusarium xyrophilum | reverse complement strand
GTGAGAAGTGAGAAGTGAGAAGGAGAAGGAGAAGGAGAAGGAGAAGGAGAGAAGAGGGACGTAACATGGCATGTACAGATGACAGAGGCAAGAGGCAAACAGAAAAAGCTTGCAATGAGGTGACAAGCCGTTTCTCTTTGCGTTGCTTTTTTCCCATGCCATGCTTGCTTGCGGGCTAGGCTATGGCGGTAATTATGGTATGTACGGATAGCAAAGTATCAATCCTTGATGAGCGCGATACCACCACCAACCGTTGCGTTTCTTTCCTTTCTTTTCTTTTTTCCCTTCCGATTGTCGGTAGTTGTCACATGAAAAGAAATGCCACCGGGATCTGTTCCCGTCTTTTCACATCCTTGAATATTTTACTCTGTACACAGTACCGTACTTCTTCTTTATTGTGGCAGATCATTGCAGCACAGTACAGTATGCATGTACATACTGTATTCAGTGATTGCTGCACACCAATGCGGACCCTCTGCAGGTGCAACATCAAATTATAATCCAACAAAGTGAGGCTGTTTGACTTGTAGTAGCCAGGCAATTCAACCTCTTGATCCATACCGAGCGTCTCATGAAGCATACATCCCAATCACATTCGATCCATCGCAGTAGATTCAAGTCACGCACGGAGCCTCGACCCCGACAGTATCTCAAGCTTGTTCCACGGGGGTTGGTAGGTTGGCAGCTTTCACCGAGGGCATGTCCAAGACCGTGCGGTGTCGGTTGATAAGGTTGGCGGAGAGGCCACCAGACTACTCGCATTCATTGACAGGCCGTACTAGCATTGTAGACTGTTGTACCAACGACCAAAGGCTTGAAGGGTATGGTCGAGGCAGAATCGCCGTTTCGTTTTGGCCTCCGTATCCGTGTTTCGCTCGTATCACACGTATGTATCCGTACACCGGAAGGATCTATGGTCATGATGTGGATTGTTCCTAATGGTGAAGCTCAAAGTGCTCCATCAACAGCAATGCACAATGTCTTGCGTCAAACAAACCACAAAAGAAACTTGCTTTGACTCGGATGGACCGAGGCTCTTGACCTCCCGCTCCATACCGTCGTAGATCGTCAACATGGATTGGTAGAACTCAATCCGAACCAGTTCATCTTCTCGAGCGTCGAGGTGTGATCCTGCGCGATGCTGGGGTGCGATGCGAAACCTTCGAGAAGTCCCAAGGACATGGTCGGCGGAATGGCCAGTCGTCTTGGACAAGGTACTCTGTAAGCATTATGTATTAGCGTTGGCTCCGGTTATCATCCAGCCAGGGGTACCCCGGCCACCAGCTGATTCTCAAGTTTCTCCAGTCCTCCACACAGACGCTCTCATTTTATCCCTGTGGTATCACGCTCTTGAGATGACTCGCGGTCCAGTGAGTGGGCCATCCATTCACATCGACTCTTATAGACGCAACAGTCAAATCGAATCGTTCATGTGCAACTACTGGTATCTCCAGGCACGTCCCATCCCGCATCGCGGGTCTAGCCAGCCATCTCTCCAATCGAAGGCTAGTCTGCGACTCTGATTTTGAAGAGCTGCGGGTGGGACAAGGCAACCCCACTAATCCTCATCCTGGGTGCATGAAAGCGTTGGAATGCCGGGTGTCCCTGGGCCTGGCTGGGGACGTAAGACAAACGTTGATGAGTATCTGGCATTTTCTTACTGGTACTACCTTCTGATAATTCAGGCATCGTCTCACACCGAATATCTGCCAGCCCAAGAGGTTTGCCATGGCTACACCACCTTTTAGCGAAGACGAGAACCATGAGATGGCCTGGACGGGTCGTTCATACGTAGCCACTTAGCATCAACTCATGATTTTCATCAAGCTGAACTATAGCTTTGACTCTGGTCAATTAGCACGGGACGACGATACTCTTTGGGACTGGCTAGCACCATACTAAGTCAGGCACTGTCTGTATGTGAACAATCTGAGTCCTGAGAGGCGATCTTCCAGAATCATGCCAGTTGGAAGGGTCTGGGCTGAACAACCAGCATATTGATTCGTTCGAGACTGTAATTGGACGGACTGGAATCCGGGGAGCGTCCCAGAGGCCGGAGGACAGGGATTATTACAGCCTGAGTCTCCGGGGACCTCATCAACCAGACTGGCTGGCCACACGGCTACCTAGCCGGGCCGTTGCCAAATCTCCAACGAGTCCCCGCCAGTCCATCTCAAAGCAGGGGATTCCCTGACAGAGTGGCACCACCGGGGACACCCCTGGTTCGACCGTCCATCAGGGTCCCATCCACTCCTAGACGGTACGGTCGACCTAGGCCCAGGTGAAGCCAAGCAACTCGCCTCCCAGAGACGCTCCTGTCCTGGGACGCCATGCCATGATGGTATCGACAGATGTGTTGAGAGGTTTCATTGTGAGAATTGACCACACACCTTGTTTGTCCACTTCTCCAGACGAATGTCGGTGGCTAGTTTTGTCAATTGAGAAAATACATATTCAAGAATATTGCGCCACAACGGAAAGGCATTTGGGATTCTCAATGCGAGAACTTCTCTCACAAGCCCTGGCAGCCGCGGATACGGATTCAGATTGCCTACAGTCTGGAGTGGCTAGGTGGGCAGGCGCAGTTGGCTTCTCGCGGAACAAAACGAATCCAACAGGTCGGATCCTCTCTTATGCCTCGCTCTCAAAAGTGGTTAGCTCCCACTGACATCCAACTCGGCCAAGCTTGTACACCCGCTGCTGCACCAGGATGTCGACACCCGGCTCCGCGAGACCAGAGCCTGCCACTAGCAAGACGATGGAGCTGTCGATGCCCTCAATGTTCAGGGCCTGTGCCATCGTGTGGTCTCTGCACGACGGCGGTGTCGATAGCTTCAGAGCACGTTCTTGCAGAGACCTGTGAGGCGAAGAGAGTCTGCAAAAGGCCCGCAAAGAGGATCAGTGGAGCTGATAACCCGAGCGAGCATACGGATACAGAGGTAGTAGACTGAGGGGCGGCCCAACAGCCCCAAACTCTTCAACATAGTCAACGCTGTTTACGTTTTTGGGCCATCGCTTAAGCTAGGCCACCGATGCGCTGGGAAATCTTTCCGGCTGGGCCAGGAACCATAAACAGCTACGTTGGAATAGACCCTGACAATTTTGCTGTTTTGTACAGAGTACATAGCTGGTGATCTCTTGCTACTGAGCTATACTTCGATATGATCTAGGAATGTTCGATGCGCCGCCCGCCTTTTAGGTAAAGGCAGGACCTTGTTCTTTTGCAACCTGAGAGGTCTGAATATATTTGTCCGCGGCACAAAGCCGGATACTCTACCAAAATGGCTTGCAAGCAAACTGTTCGTGTCACAGCCAGAATTGGCTTTTGTTCTTGTTCCTGCATAACGGTGGCGGTCGCTTGGGTAAAAAGCCCTGCCTGTTATGTTTCTGCATCAGATTGGAACGCTGTCATGCAAGGTACGAGGAGTTGCCACCGATAAGTCGACATGGGTCATCGAGGGGGTCGCCCTACTAACGACACGAATTCACCCACAAGAGCTGACCCGAGCTGTCAACGGATCCTTGAGGACCTAGCAGGCACCCCAGAATCGTTAGCTGCCTGGCTGTTGGAGGCTATTTTGATGGTAGACTTATACCTGAGAGGAAAGGTGAGATGCTCCGTTTATCAACGAACATTGCGGGAATGATGTGGCCACCAAGTGCTGCCGGAGCCACCTGTAGGAATTTCTCAAACGAAACAACTGCGCATGATCGTGGCCTAAAGTCTGTGGCGGCTCCGAACCGGCAGAAAGATAATGACGGGTTTAGTGGTGAAGATCTTCAGGAATCTGGCATGGGGCAAGCGTCTTTGCGGATAATGGTTCATTGAGACGTGTGAGAAGGTTTGTGTGGCTCTGCATCTGCATTCGAAGGACTGAGAGTAGTACCAACAGACCTATATCGAGCGGGCGCTCGTATGCATAAGCACGCACAAGTACTGACCTAGGGACAAGACCGAGTCCATCTTTGGACTAAAACATCAGGAATGGATTGAGTAAATGTGCGAGCTCAGGTGCTTGTGCATACGTGGCTTGCATCAGGAAATGAGAAGTCGATTTGTGCCTTGATTGTGTATGGGGATGCGTCCAATGTGCTCATTTGAGCAAGTGACCCATGCACTATTCCGCATAATAGCATCCTCGTATCATGAACTGTTCCTGGCTTATGCAACCACAAAGCATAGCACCACAGTCAGACACAGTGACTTTGTGTATCAGCTAAGGTTTCAGGTTTGAGGATACCCTTATGCTGGCCAACGGGACACAACCCGAAGCTCTAGCCTGGCATCGGCGGACGGTCACAATTCGGTCCTGCCGTTCATAATAGGCAAGGTGAGAAACTATCAGTTATCCACCACTACTTCGTCTAGTCTGTAAGCTGGTCCGTAACGTCGCGTCGTTCTCGAGGAGAGGAGATGATCGAGTATAGCGGGTCAAACCACGGTTGGGTTTTTGATAGTGAGGCGGAAACACGGGTAGAAACATTCGTACAGTCCGCAGGGGTAATCAAATGTGCATTTCCGCGATTTTTCAGGTATTTCTTGCCACAACGGAATTAACAACACCAATAAGATATCATATACTCAGTATAACTATCTATGGAGATAATACTGGGCTGATCCGTAAGCAGATCAGTCAAGATTGGCTATAAAAATCCTAAGTTAGAAGTACCGATTTCACATTTGATGCTCATGGGGGGGCTGTATCAGAGACATCCAACGGAAGCCGTAAGAAGGCGAGACAAGCTTGGAGGACCACAAGCTATTGCCAATGCCAAGATTGAGTGTGTGCTGGATTACACTCATGGATCGCGTGCTGTATTGATCACGGAAGTGTTTCACCTGTCCAAGATGAGTTTGATGATCGAAGGGTTCCACACGAAGGTTTGGGACCTTCTGGAACCTTTCGTCCCGCCTGGCCTGGGCGTTCAAATGCGCCTGTTCGGTATCTGGACTTTGCCCAGGCTACCTCCATGACCTACTCACTACTCCAGTTATGTACTCTTCTCTTCAACCTCCATCCGTATGCATGTACGCCGGTACGTACGTCTGTCTTCTCATCCACAACTCAACTGGCGCGCGCAGCGCCAACATGCTGGGTCATATGTATGCTGGTGTGTAGGTACCTAACTAAGTTCAGCTCAGTTCGGGTACGAGATGATAAGTTGCATTAGTGAGCCGTATGTACATAAGGATACCTGATAGGTTAGTAATGCTTGGGCCCCTTGGTTGCAGCTTGACCTAACTGGGTAGGTGCCGCTGGCGCTCCGTCCCGTCCAGTTTTTATGCAGAAAGACATTGGGTGATGAGACGTCCAAGAGCGCAACCGGGCTTGCCGCATAAAATTAATTCTCACCTCAACGGGGCTATGTGGCCTCCCCAAGCCAGGCAGGTATGGGACTATTCTGGCTAGGGGAGGAAAGAAAATACAGGACCTTGATCCTAGATGACAAAATGACTTAGGTAATATAGCCCAAGTTTACAATAACTTTTACTGAGTTTATTTTGATCCCCCCTATCAAGGTTTGCTATTTTCGTGGCCCCCGAGGTCTGGGCACCGATGACACAATTTAGTGGCATCACTTCTGTATTGAGCAGCTAACTTGGCTCGCCCTCAAGCACTTGACTCGAGGATGGACTTTGTCCGATATGTGCATCTTTACATGCTGACAACGAGCTGTCACAGCATCGCGGTGCATATGCGAGTCAAGCAAGACATGCGAAGTGATAGGCAAGACGACGTTTTCACTGCAGAGAGAAGGATGCCTAGCAATAAGCAATCACACCAGCCATATCCGTATAGACTTGGATCTCGGATAAAAACTGCAAAACGGCAATGGATCGATCAGTCTTGCGAAACACCAATCAGGCGTCCGTTTCTCTCAATGCCTACCTGCCCATTGTGCCATCAAAAGGTTTGGCTTTCACTCGTTGTTTCAAACTTCCAGCTATCTTCAACCATGATTGACAAAGCTGTTCACCAACGAGGCTCGCCGCTCCATATTGTCATCTATCCTCAGATTCCTCACCAGCTTGTGTCCAACCAGAGACCGAAGCGGCCATTCGTCAACGTAGGCTCCTTCTAACCTTGGACTATCTTACCAGTACGAAACAGCGACGGCTGCTTTGACGGGATGCGTGACGTCGGACGCTCCACAGGGTCGAGTACATACATATGTATGTATGTAGTCTGCCAGAGCCCGCGTCGAGGTGATCAGCAAACTTGACAAGTCTGGAAATGAAGCAAGCGTCGTCTGTACCTTGCATAGCACATCCAGGAATGCATCGGTTGGAGGTGATACAGCATAGCCTGGCGAATGGAAGCGTGCATATCGGCGCCGTCGACTGTGCAATGGCAAAAATGGACATGAGGAGGTGCACAACGTTGTTCCGAGTGGCCAGTTTTGGAGTTGTGCACGGTCAGGATCCATTATGGACGTGCCCAATCCTCGCTATGAACTTAGCATACAAAACAAGTTACGGATATTTATTATTCTGTTACAATGAGGCGCGGTGAGTCTAATGCAGCTTGATGCATGGCGACTCGCCAAGGCACTATCCTATCAGTGAGCGGGATTATGCAGTTTCCATGACGCGGTTTGCGGGTTGCGTGCCACCTGGGGGTAGGGAGGCCGCTCAAGGCGAGTGGTATTGCACAATGGCGCGCATTTTGTCTAGGGCGCGTCTGCCATCCTCGATACCCACTGGTTGGTGGAAGCACAAACAAATGGAAGGGATAAGACGAGGGATGGGAGAAATGTGCATTGTAATGTGCTCATCATTAATGGCGGCTGTGGTATTCATTCCGTTCGTCGGAGGGCTGGATTATGCTGTGTTGGACTCGGGTTTGTGGGTGACGAACACACACATCACACACCAAGCGCGTACGCAAGCCAACCAACAAATAAGGTAGTCAAAAAGGGAAGAATGTGACAGACTATCCGTACAGAAGAACGAGACACCAGACACGAGACATGGGACTTGTGCACACTCGCACAGGTCTTGCACAAGCGACCGAGGATCCTCTCTCTACTGTAAGTTTCTGGCTTTTCGTGCCATCCTATCCTTCCCATATGTACAAGCATCCACATGAACATCCATACCTTATCCACTACTTTATGGCCGAGCTCGTTATTCAGTCGGCGCATGGGTTGTTGCATTGGTGTATGTACAAAGTTGGGACTGGATAGGCTTCGGGGGGCTACTCTCAACCGCGGCGAGCCATCCGGCGACGGATAGGCTCGAGATTCCCAGCCGATAGCGTCCAGAATTAGAAAAGTCAGTGGCTGCACCATAGTGGTGTGGATGGGGAGCCGTGGCCCCATGGCCCGTACTGGCAAGACTGGCGGACGACTGCTTGAATGCACCTCCCGCTCCGCTAGGTCGTGGCGTACATAGTCCATAGTAACCATCAGCTTGAAGAGAATTTGTCGCTTTTTGATGAAATAATCGCTATTGAATGGGAGTTGTGTCGCTGGAGTTTCAAATGATGTTACATATTGCGTCCCAGGCTTTGGCGATTGATTCTGGTAGCCATTCATTTACCTAGGATGTAGCAAGCTAAATAATAGATTTATCTTTGAATACTTACCCAGGCACCATAAAGCTTGCTAAGAATCGAGAAAGGTAACTGGCCTGGGCCACGAAACCACTGTACAATACGTGGGGTGTTTGAAGCTAAGTAGTTAGTTACCTGTCTAATAGAGTGCATAAGTACTGACCTGCTGCCCTCCTCTGAAGAGATTCTGCATATAATTCTTCCATCATCTGTCTATTACTGGGATACTGGGGCGGTCGACGAACGTTGACGCGCGGCGCAAGCTGTTGAGGTGGCCGTCGTGGCAGATTCCTCCTTTGGAAAAGACGGCAGAATCGGGTTAAAAACATTTTAAATGATTATACTGGATAGAACAATAGTGGTACTTGATGAAATAATGTCTGGCAGACTCCAGATGGGATGGGATGGGATGGGCTTGTTGAAGCGAAATGGTGGTGTTGATGCAAGGATCAAGTTCTGAACCAACTTAATTGCGCAGGGAGTGGGCCTTATGAAGACAGGTGGTGTGGTGGATCATGATCCACAGCTCTCTGACCCTGGCTTGGTGATTGAGACACGGCATGGAGGGTTTTCTAACTGACTGCCTATCGAGCACATCTGATGTGAATACGCCAGGTCTCGTCGTCAGTACTTATCACTCCACGTCCCCGTGCTTGTCCATCTTTCGTTTCCCTCCTCATCAAAAGGTATGATCGACAACTGCGTCGGATCTCTGTAACACTCTCTTCTCTTTTACACCAGGTTCTTCCGTCTTTTGTGAATTGTTCTTATTTGCTGGATATCCCCATTCCTCGACAGCCCCTCACATTCATTATAACCACCTCTTGCGGCACTCTCGATATACTTGATAAATTTCTTGCTCTTGCTTCAACTTTCTTGGACTAGACTTGAGACCTTGCATGTACAACAAGAACGTTCCCAATCCACGCACCTAATACCGAGTCTCAAACTCGTCGTCCACTCTTTGGAACACCACAAAAGAACCGAACACCACACCTTCATTAGGCCGATTGCCAGTCAAGCAAACTATACATACACCAAGACCAACTTAATATCTAAACTCTCTAGCCCGCTAACACCACAACCAGCTCTAAAGGTTTGTGGAATCCTGCAAATACCAGACACTGGATATGTGGCTAACACGATGGTCTTGTATAGAAATGGATTCCACAATGATGCCCCAGGCCATCGGCCAAGCTCCCTTCTATTTCTATAACCCTGAGTCCAAGCATGATGCGCGACAACACTTTGCCCAGCAACAAATGCACATGTATCCCATGGTTCCTACACTGCCTTCAACTCCAGTTTACTCGCGGCCCAGCTCAGCCAGCAACTCTCAGCCCCCGACTCTGTACAGCAATGGCCCAGCATTCATGACTCCTACTGCCTCGCCACAGCCTATGTCACAGAAGCCCGCCATCTTGTTGGAGAATGAGCTGTACGAGAACTCGTATTTCCCTTCGACACCGCCTCTGTCGACATCTGGCAGGACCATCGGCAGCCCCAGCGTCTGCGAGGTGCTCCAGACCCCGATGAACCCCATGTTTTCTGGGCTGGATGGCATCGATGGCATCGATGGCTTCAAGGAGGCTCTTGAGCCTGTTGAGACTGCAGTGCTCGACTGGTCCAACTGCGGATCTCCTCCAATGACACCTGGTAAGTTTAGTTTTATCTCAAAAGCCTCCAATTACCGAATCGCACAATGGTGTTGTGCCGTAAGCTCGGGCTTGAGCCTATTTTTGGGCCTGGTAGCGGGAAGGTTGGTGGTGCTGACGTTGGCCGTCGCTATCTCGGCCCAACCACCTTCTGAGGCGTAGACCTGCAGTGCGCTGTCCCAGCACCTGAACAGTGGAGCGAACACGGGAACGACCTGATGGAGACTAACTGTGCATGGATAGTGTACCTTCAATCTCAACTCGGCAAGGTTCCCTCTCTTAGCAACACCGCCAGCGACCTCGTGTCCACCCCGTCTCTGTCTCCCTCACCCGCGCCTCATGCCCGCTCTGTCTCTACACCGGAATTGGACGTTGACTTCTGCGACCCGAGGAATCTGACCGTCGGTACTGGTGCCGCCAACAGCACCCTCGCCCCTGAATTCACTCTCGACGAGATCAAGGCCGAGCCCAAGATTGCTCCTCAATCTTTTGACACTAACCCTGCTGTTCTCCACGGGCTCCCCACCTTCGAAGACTTTTCTGATTTCGAGTCTGAGGACGATTTCGTCAACAGCCTCGTCAATCTTTCTGAGCAACCTGCCACTGCTTCTGCTGACATCACCAGACCTCGGGCTTGCACTGGCTCCTCAGTTGTTTCCCTTGGACACGGCAGCTTCATCGGTGACGAGGACCTTTCATTTGACGACAACGAGGCCTTCCAGTTTCCCTCTCATCCCAGCCCTCCAGTCTCCTGCGCGTCCGAGGACTGCCACAAGGACAAGCGTACCAAGAAGACTCACGTCAAGGAGAGCAGCGCTGGCCCTGTCATGAACATGGCTGCCTCCGCTACCGAATCTGGTAACACTCAGGAATCTTCCAACCAGGCTGCTGAAGCTAGCGACTCTGCTGCCTCATCTGGCACAGAGGGTTCCCCTGCTCCTCCCCCTGCTCCCGCCAACCGCCGCGGTCGTAAGCAGTCCCTCACCGAGGACCCTTCAAAGACCTTCGTCTGTGATCTGTGCAACCGCCGCTTCCGCCGTCAGGAACACCTCAAGCGCCACTACCGTTCTCTGCACACCCAAGAGAAGCCTTTCGAGTGCAACGAGTGTGGCAAGAAGTTCTCCAGAAGCGACAACCTGGCCCAGCATGCTAGAACCCATGGTAGTGGTGCCATCGTCATGAACCTCATTGATGACGACTCACACGCATACGATGCCTCCATGATCCTTCCCACGGCCGAAAATTACAGCAACTACGGCAAGGTACTGTTCCAGATTGCCTCTGAGATTCCCGGCAGTGCAAGTGAGATGTCATCTGATGAGGGTAGTGATCAGGGCAAGAAGAAGCGCAAGCGCTCTGACTAAATGCTTCATCAATCATGCATCATTCAAAATGCTCAAGAAAGCGAGTCGATTATCTTGACATACGCCCGATACGACGCTGACGACCTTCTTCTTCGGCCATTCGTTCAATTTTGACGGTGGCATTTGGGTCACGGAACATTTTTCCATTTAGGTTACAACCTTGGGTAAAAGGGAGTCTTGACACAAAAAAGAGTGCAAGCGATAATGAATGCATCTACACATCGTCACTATACCTGTATCAACAATATCCACAGCCTCGCTACGCATCACGACACCAGGGAGGACATTTGATTTCATGGGTTTCTTGTTTTTGTTGAAGAATTGCGATGCATCGCCCAGGTCAACCGTGCGACACCGCTGGTTAAACTTGGGTTTCCGATGACTTTATTCAACGGACACAACTGGCGCGAGAGGGGAAAAATTATTTGGTTTTGAGAACATTTGGGAGCGGCTCCTCACTTCACATCAGAATGGTGATGGATGAGTTTGCCAACGACAACGACCACCATAGAAACTTGGCGGCTTGCCGTTCTTTACACTCGTTGTAATCATCCTGCGCGGCTGGAAGCTGGAACTGAAAGCTCGCCGGGACGACGTTATCACTTGAGAGCAGTGGGAGATGAAGGTGAAGGCGTCTGTCTTTTCTTCTTCTTCCATATTCTTGTGTTTACTCTGATTCTTTGTCTGTCGTTTGCCTGTTGGAGGATTTTTAGAGATGTCGAGTACAGGAGTGTGCCGGTCACAGTCATTGACAGAAGCTCATTGTCACAACAATTCATGTACAATTTAAAAGTTTGGTCTATTGATCCAACAATTTACACAATGCTGCCACACATCTGGTTCATCTTGATCACCACTTTGACAGTACACTGACTGACTCATTACGGCTGCGTGATTGCCCCTGGATCCTCCGAACCCTCAACTGGGAACTATACCAACCTTCTTTCTAAAGACTGATGGTATGACCTACGGGAACTTGTGTGAAACCTGGCTGAGCCGGCAGGACTTTTTGGTGTAACTACTATATCTCTGGCTGGCTGGCTAGCGACCGACTTGCCTCTCTATAGTCTCTTCCCTATTTGTCGACGGATCTTTCAGTCGAGGCTAAATGTTAGGTCTGAATAGAAAAGTCCAGTTCGGATCGGCGATCTCGTGTGGCGCCTTGGGCGCTCAGGGACGAAGACCCTGTCCGTGCTGTCCGTGTTGGCGCCGGTGTTGGTGTTGAAAATCTCAGGATAGCGCAGTCTGTCGGTGGGACTGATTGATTACCTCACTCGCGACGTGACATGAGTAGGTGATGTACATGGGATCCGTATCGTTTACCTGAAACTTGATGCTGAACCAAAGACCCTGAATTGCCATCTCGTACCGTCTTCGGGTGATCTTCACGGCCGGGTCGACTCCCCGTCACTACTGTAGGTCCAATATAAAGAGGACCCTGAGCCCGAGGCGGAGATGAGATAGAGATGAGGAGATGAGGAAGTGACTGTGCACATGGGATGGGACTTTGACGGCTGAATGTCACTGGATTGCCATTCTCCCGTTGGTATTGACAATTTGACGTCTTTCCGTTCCAAACATTGGCATCGGATCCGGCTGGTCAAAGTCGAGGTCTCGGGGAAAAGATAAGCTCTTGGCTTGATACAGAGTAGACTAAAAGCGTTGTTGGTTCATCCGAGAGGGCTTGATAGATTAGATCGCAACCGGGCACTTGTTTATTTCGTTTTAGTTCAAGCAAAACCCAAGATGAAACATAGTGAACTGGCTTTCTCAAGCCTTTCACAGAGTGGTAGCTCACAGGCTAACAAAAGTTTCAGTATCGCAAATTCTACCTACGTATAGAGGTCCCTGCTAAAAGTTTTATCTTAAC